>OZ026557.1:4336465-4338965 GCA_964020155.1 Chondrilla cf. caribensis | reverse complement strand
TGGTGCCCCAAGTCCCGTTGTAATAGACCTCCACGCGACCTTCGTTGGTTCCTAACACATCAGTGCTAGAAGCAGCATCATAGATCATCAATCGAACCCGGAGAGTAATGTTGACCGGATCTGCAACGGTGCGGTGAAACACATGGAAGACACGTACTACACATAATACACTGCACGAACAATCTCATGTACTGCATGTGCCTATGTGAGAAGTCTGAAATTCAGGGATGACATGCACTTGATATTACATGTACTCAGCTGACATGCACTCAGTATTACATGCCGGTCTGGCATGCACTTGGTATTACATGCGTCTGACATGCACTCGGTATTACATGCAGGTCTGACATGCACTTGGTATGACATGCAGGTCTGACATGCACTTAGTATGACATGCAGGTCTGACATGCACTTGGTATGACATGCAGGTCTAACATGCACTCGGTATTACATGCACATTCTCCTCACATGTAGGACAGATAACGCTGGCGTCCTCGTAGTGACGGCAGTTGTGGATAAGAGTGGAGCTGTTGCAGTCGAGAAGAGAAGCTTCTCCTCCAACACACCTCACGTCGTCCATGAGAATGCTACCAGAACCTGAGAAGATGTGGCAAGACATTGTACATACACTTGTCTTATGATGAAGCAATATGCCAGATGCCAGTGTGCAATAAATCGTTTACTGCACTGTATACTGTCCCCTAAGCTTGGAAAACAACATCCAATGATAGTGTAGTTGCACAAGCTGTAAACACACCACATTCCAACCTTTTCCTCAAATGAAATCGTATCAAACAATGCTAGCAAAGATTTTTTAAAATACAGGGGTGATTCTACCCGATTCAAGGCATTTTGAAGTTACCTAATCTAATTCCATGTACCCAGCTGAAAGGTGGTACAACTGAGTTGTATCCCAGCAACAGTAGTTAGGATAGGTGTGAATTGATGTGTTGTGTTGTCATGACATTAATGAAGTGCTAATCAATCAATGCGCTGTTTTAGGAATAAACAAATCAACCCTGTAAACAGGTGTCTACAGAGCCTGGTAGAGACCCCTTAGCTGTGTATCTACAGGATATAGACACAGGGAGGACCTTAGATCTTACCTTACACAGGAATACAAGTACATATTATGTACATCACAGCAATAGAATATACATCCACCAGCAGTGTCACCTGTATTAGTTATATCCCTCTCAAATGGGATGTGCAGCTGATACAGTCACACTTGCAATTAATCTCCCGAGAGCATCACATAACTAATACTTACGAACCAATTCATTCCTTAGGTCTGCCTACCTACCACACAATCGCACATGCATATACGTACGTTCATACACTATCACATGCATACTGTACGCTGCATACAAGATATTGCACGCACCTTGGCCATAGTAAGCATTGGAGAGGGCTCGGGCGCCGTAGATAGGGTATCCGAGCTGTCGGCATACGACCATGGCATCTGCAGTGCTCCACCCGTCATCGCACACAGTACCCCACGAACCACCAATGTACACCTCGACACGCCCCACATTGCTTGTGGGCCCGCCCACTAGACGTACACTGATGTCATGCGGAGCATTCTCTGAAAATGAAGAAGACACACACTTCAGCACATGCACACACACACACACACACACACACACACACACACACACACACACACACACACACTTTAGCACATACACATGTATATTTATGAGTATGTGAACCGAGAGAAGACAACAAAAATTAACAGCATCAACCTGTCCATCGCACATTTACAAACAGAAGTATACAAGCAACAAGAACAAAAGAGAATGAACAAAGTATTGTAGATATCTGTACAAACAACATCAACTGTACACATCTGTACCACCAGAAATCACACGTACATACACATAGTGCACACATACGTACCAAGACACCGAATCCCAACATCGTGAGTGTGTTGGGTGCAGTAGCTGTACGAGTAGGAGTAGTGGTAGCAATCCCCCAGCTCAGCCTCACTGCCTCGGCAGTACATGTAGGTAAAGACAACTGGACCAGTCCCTGTAAAATAGAGAATGCATGTATGTACGTACTAACTGTTCGTAGAACTAATACTACCTCCACAGTACAAGCACTACCTCCACTGTACAAGGACTACCTCCACTGTACAAGGACTACCTCCACATTACAAGCACTACCTCCACATTACAAGCACTACCTCCACATTACAAGCACTACCTCCACTGTACAAGGACTACCTCCACATTACAAGCACTACCTCCACATTACAAGCACTACCTCCACATTACAAGCACTACCTCCACTGTACAAGGACTACCTCCACATTACAAGCACTACCTCCACATTACAAGCACTACCTCCACTGTACAAGCACTACCTCCACATTACAAGCACTACCTCCACTGTAAAAGCACTACCTCCACTGTACAAGGACTACCTCCACATTACAAGCACTACCTCCACTGCACAAGCACTACCTCCACTGTACAAGCACTACCTCCACTGTACA
>OZ026557.1:4303965-4333965 GCA_964020155.1 Chondrilla cf. caribensis | reverse complement strand
AGTGTGTAAGTGTGTAAGTGTGCAAGTGTGTAAGTGTGCATACAGTACTTTTGGGCAATATTAGGAACACATATTCAATGAGTACTTGTTAATCCGCTGTAATTTGTTTGAAGAATATGATGGACTAATGAGTTTGATGAATTAACTGGATATTCATTGGTACTTGTACATTATATTGGTACTGAGAAATTGTGGCGGATTAAAAGGTTTGGTGGATAAAGCGGTGGCAAATTAACGAGAATTCACTGCATATACATACATATAACAATATAACAATATATGCACATTTAGAAAGAATAAGGGCACATATTAAATGTGCAATATGTACCTATATACAGTGGAACCTCTCTATAATGGACACATTGGGTCCACAATTTTAGTCCTTATTACAGAGGTTTCCTCAAAGCAGAGGTCATTTAATACACTACAGTGCTACACTGGGACACAGAATGGTGTCCTTATTATGGAGGTTTCCACATTTCAGAGGTTTGTAATAGAGAGGTTCCAGTGTATAGGGGTTCATATCTTGGGTAACTTCAAGCATGAACAATCGATTGTACGGTTAGGGATACATCGATATTTGCGATTGTAGCTACTGACATTGGAAATCAATACGTCAATTATAATCTATTTGTATCCTGGTTGAGGGGTGGATCGAGGGAAAAAACTATGCGTAGATAACCCATGTAGCACAGGTTGGTGATACAGTACAGGTCACCAGACAGGTTTCTTTGTTAGAGTTAATTAATCAATAACAATGATACAATTAAGCGCTGCAAAATGACAAACTGTTTCTCAAAATATCACAATCGCATCCCATCTTCTCCACACCCCTCCCCCATGAACTATGCCAAAAGGTGCTTAGTGTTTTCTCTCCTATACTCTCCCATACATTGAAAATATTAAGCACTCCGAATGTGGCCAAGGTTACAGGTCATGTACAGAGATGGGGAGTGTTTCAGAACATAGTTCTTGATCTACGTAAACTAGGTCTGAACCAAGTATTAGCCTGACACGCTCCATCTGCCGTGAGCTACAACAAAAGGTGCTTGGCATTTCCCCCCCATCCCTTCCCATGCATTGAAAATATTCAGCTATCCAGCCATTTATCACGTAACATCACCACCCAAAAATAGCTGCATCATGAACTCACGCAGTGCAAAATCTGCTCCCTCAAAACCAAGTTGTCTGCATAACACGTCAGCATCCACAATTCCCCACCCGTCGTCACACACGGTCCCCCACTGGTTGTTGTAATGTATTTCCACTCTTCCGGCATATGCGGTGCCGTTGGGCAGCGTCGACCCATCAATGACCCGAACTTTCAATGGAGATGGAAAAGGCTGGCCATCTTAGGGGGCGGTATAAGTGGAGACAGCGAATGAGGTATCCCATGAGTGAACATATGTGAGTGGACACAGTGGATGGGGATCACATGAGCGAACATACGTGAGTGGACACAGTGGATGGGGATCACATGAGCGAATGTAAGTGAGTGGACACAGATTACAGTAGGTACATAGCTAGGGATTAAATCTCAAATATTGAGGTAAAGGTATGTACGCAGAGGTAGAGTTACAAAAATGCTGTCATAATACACAATACCTCAGCTATTGACCGAATGCTGTTGTACACATGATGTATACATTTTAGGCAAGTATGTACATAGCATTTGAAAATACATAAGCATTCACAATGCATTGGACCATATGTATGTACACACCAGCTGACACTGCAACATATACAGATGTACAGTTAACAGCATATCATGTACTCCCATTACATGCATGAACGAACACACACACACACACACACACACACACACACACACACACACACCCACCCACACCACACACACCCACACACACACACACACACACACACACACACACACACCCACACCCACACAAACACAAACACCCACACCCACACACACACACACACACACACACACACACACACACACACACACACACACACTGTGGCATATCACTCCAACATCCTCAGAGTGGTCACAGTTGCTGACGTTCCATGCATAGTACGAACACTGGGCGATACTGGTCTTATTGTGGACATCAGCTTCAGAGCCACATCGCAGGTTGTCAATCCAGATCGGACCTGTGTGGATAGTACAATGTAGAATAGACCACACAAAGAGGAGGTAGGATATATGACAATACACTACACTGTTGCTACACAAGGATATATGACAATACACTACACTGTTGCTACACAAGGATATATGACAATACACTACACAGAGTGGATGGAGTCCATTAAGGCAATGAGGGTCAGTACATTACTGCATAACACACACCCCACACACACACCCTCACACCCTCACACACACACACACACACACACACACACACACACACACACACCTGTACCAGGTCCAAAGTTACTGTGATACGACACCACCCCTGGGTAACCAAGCTGTCTACAAACCACATCAGCCTCAATAGTTGTGAAATAGTCATCACAGACAGTCCCCCACTCCCCGCCGTGGTAGACTTCCAGCCGTCCATCGTAGGATGTGTTCCCATTCACCAATCTCAAGGCCAAATCTACACATCAATAGATATGGATCAATTCAAGAGTTCAACTCTTACAAATGCAACAGGACAAAATACACATACATCATAAGCATTAGTCTTGTGTAGCCATACAATGGATTAAAATGGCAGCCATTCTATTAAACCATACTTATGTATTAGTACATTCATATCATATTTCCGAACACATACAAAGAAATACATACGTATGTACTATATACGTATACTCATGCACATGTACAGACATACGTAGGTACGTACATGTGTGCGTATGTATGTATTGCACAAGGGTGATAACAGCCTAACGCTTGAAGAGAATTCAATTAACAGGCATACCTCGAAAAGCGAGCCACACACACACACACGTACACGTACACATGTATTGTTGCATGGATGATGACAGCAGTGATGCGAAAAACAGTCAACTCAGGCATCAAATTGATATGCATGTACCAATGCCAAATGTTTCAGTGTCGAAACATTTATCATGTACAGTACATATGTACGTACTAGGAATGAGTTTACAGTTGTCAAGCGTGAACATGTGTACTGTACAGATGTATGGAAACCTAAGATTAATGAAAGTTCACTGCTTGATGTCAGATTAATAAGAATTGACTGTATGATGTCAGATCAATGGTAAATCATCTTGTCATGTCAGATAAACGGAAAATTATTTCATCATGTCAGATTAATGGGAAATCATCTTGTCATGTCAGATTAATGGGAAATCATCTTGTCATGTCAGATTAATGAGAATTCACTGCAAAAGTCCATATTATGTACATACTAACCATCTGAGCACAGAACTCCTACTGTGTACTGTAGTGGATCACAGTACCGACTTGGATGAGGGTAGTAATAGCAGTCAGAGATGCCGGTCTCATAGCCACTACATGAGAGGTAGGATATACTGACGTTGTAGGGACCAACACCAAATGCACTATTAGTAGAAGCACGCTCGGCTATCGAGAAACCGAGTTGCCGACAGATGACGGATGCATCGTGAAAGGAGGGATAGCGATCACAGATGGTGCCCCATGTTCCGTTGATCTTGACTTCCACACGACCTTCGTATTCGTTCGTACCGTTCACCAGTCTCAGCTCGATATCTGGGTGACAAATGAAACAAAAAACAGACATTTACATGCATACATGAAGAACACCAGCCAGTACTGATAGTAAGCACTTCTGACCAGTAAGTACCCTGGTTAGCACAGTACAACTTGCTTAGGGAGTACCCTGGTTAGTTCAGGGCAACTTACTTAGTAAGTACCCTGGTTAGTACAGTACAACTTGCTTAGGAAGTACCCTGGTTAGTACAGTACAACTTGCTTAGGGAGTACCCTGGTTAGTTCAGGGCAACTTACTTAGTAAGTACCCTGGTTAGTACAGTACAACTTGCTTAGGGAGTACCCTGGTTAGTTCAGGGCAACTTACTTAGTAAGTACCCTGGTTAGTACAGTACAACTTGCTCAGTAAGTACCCTGGTTAGTACAGTACAACTTGCTTAGTAAGTACCCTGGTTAGTAAGTACAACTTGCGTAGTGCTGGTTAGAACACACTCCTGGCTATTACATGCACTCCACTTGGTCTCCGTTTCACATTACGTCATTGAAAATTGCTAACAAGAATCTCTGATAAGAAGTACAGATTTGGTGTTCCCTTCAAGGCACATACAAGGTAAGTTGGACTGTACGTTCTTCCCAACAAAACAACACTACACAGGTGCATAGATAAGCACATGTCTGTATTCTAATCCGATTAGAAGTCTGAGTTGAATCACATTATACGCGACTGAGGAAAAAAGAGGCCTTAAAGATGTCAGCTGAACGATTACATCATACGGGGTCCAGACCAATAATGTAGTTATCGCAGTAACTTCCTTGCAGTAAACTCCTCTTCAGTGTAGGCTACGATACGCTTATAGGCACGCGTAAAAATGGCTGACGGACGTCATAATACTTTATTCAATATGTAGACTTTTCCCGATAGACTCCACGAAACACTTCTATTTAGCAAAATATACACTTCGCATGGAATGGTGTCTAGCTATTTATACAACACGCGAACCAAGAAAGATAAAGATCCGTGTGATTCCAAGAAGGCGTCGCATCCGAACAACCTCCATCACTTACACACGTCATCAACACTCAGTGTTGGGCAGCAATTGACAGCTTACCGTCAGCTTTCACAGAAAAGAGGAGTAAGAAGGCACAAGCGGACAGCAAAACAAAGGCGTGACCACGTCTCATTGTCCTTCAAAGTTTCCTTCTTCAATATTGATCATGTGACCGGATGAACTTGTCTAAACGCTGTAATATAGACCACAAATTATATTGTGTCATACAGGTATAAACGTGTATTAATCCTCCTGTAAACTCGATAACTTCCATATAGAGTATCTATGCTTCCATACTATGGTTTGACTAGGCAATACGCGTAGGTTTGTATTTAACGCGATTATATCACCACCGCCTCCCTGGTTATTAGTACCAGTCTGGTCAAATGAACAAGGGGCATCATTGTCTCTCTAGTGTATCATCCACCGAGGCCATCATTGTTTCCCTAGTGTATTGTTGATGACGGGCCATATTTGTTTCCTTAGTGTATTAATTTGTTGACGAGGGGCCATCTTTGTTTCCCTAGTGTATTGTCCACAAGGGGCCATATTTGTTTCCCTAGCATATAGTCCATGAGGGGCCATCATTGTTTCCCTGGTGAATTCTCCACAAGGGGCCATCTTTGTTTCCCTAGTGAATTCTCTGCAAGGGGCCATCATCTCTTTCTAGTGTATAGTCCACAATTGAAGGGGCATCATTATCCCCTCAGTGTCACCAGATATTGACGATGTGCATATATCAACTACAACATCAAATAATTACAAGTGCGTACACACAATACATACATCACATCAGGTCATAGTGGACATGCCAGACTAGAATAGTTACGATAATAATAATAAATAGCATTAGAAAATATCGGGACTGTTGGAGAAATCGTTCTTCAGCTTGGCCTTCCAGTAATCTCCGTTGAAAGTGTGATAGCTACAATTTAAATCTTCATCCAGTTTGTATTCGAACCACCTATAAATGAAAATCGGGCCTCATTAACATGAAAACGGTGAACGAAAAATGTCTTGCACAGTGAAACTTTGTCAAGTCCCTACATTCACTGCTAATGTACATACACATTATTCAAGTACTGTTAACACATAATACTGCTAACGTAAAATCTTGAGGTTGTCCATGGAGTTTCGTGTTGAAGAGGTACGACTGTACGTGCAATGAGTATATCAGGTTATTAAGGTGCTGGTGACTTGAAATGGGCAGTCAGTACATGCATACATATGTATACAGTGAATTTTTGTTAATCCGCCACCGGTTTATCCACCAAACCTTTTAATCCGCCACAGTTTCCCAGTACCAATATAACATACAAGTAATAATGAATATCCAGTTAATCCGCCAAACTTATTAATCCAGCATATTCTTTGACAACAAATTGTGGCGGATTAATGAGTATTCACTGTATCTACATTGGTGAAATTGCCAACAGTGGAAGCCCAAAGTAGGAGGCAAGAATGTCAGTGTGTCAACATCCGGTAGAACCTGGCTCTCTAAAGCTGTCTTCCATCTCCACACAAACTTCGCGCAATAAACCTAAGGTGGACACATTCAATAGTCCATGCATTGACTGGAGGTAGCTCACCTCGGTAACCATGTTTCTCCTAATTCTTCTCTTCTCTTACGAGCTGCACGTTGCTTCTCTTCCAGTCGATGTTTCTCAGAAGCTGCTCCTTCAACCTATGTGCGATTTGGTGAGGGGAATCACTTTGAAAGCTTCAGTGTACTCAATATAAGGTACACACACACGCACGCACGCACGCACGCACGCACACACACACACACACACACGAACGTCAGCGTTTTCCAACAGTCTCTGATCTGGTCTGAATCTAGTATCAGTTGGGCAGGTCACATTGGAGTCATGCTCATTCAGAGACAGTGCAAACAGATTGAATCCATATTGCCTGTACACGGGAAGTATACCACACAAATGTGAATTTCCATCCTCACACGACATGCAAACATGCCGTCCATGTGAACCTCCACCCTCACACAACATGCAAACATGCCGTCCATGTGAACCTCCACCCTCACACAACATGCAAACATATTGTCCATGTGATCTACAACCCTTACATAGCATACAAACATGTCATTCATGTAAAAACCATCCACACACAACATGCAAACATATCGTCCATATGTTCCACTGCCCTTACATAACATGCAAACACACTATCCATGCAAACATCCACTCTCAAATGTACTGTCCACACACACAAATACGTATCACCATTTGCTTGTACTAGTAGCAAAGGCAAGTATTTAATGTTATATAACACCCGTTAGAAGTCAATTACGTAAACTGCCGTCACACGAAATCACAACTCACAACGAAATCCTCACAAAGTCATTCACATTCTAACGGTACAGGAACACACCCACCTTTCCCAGTCTTCAATACGAGGTGAGGCATTCCAAATCCGTATCCACTTGCCATCTGCAAAAGGTACGTACGTTCTGTACATACAGTACATGCTGTATTGTATTGTGTACGTACTGTACGTGTAGTCAAGACATTTATGAGAAATGGACAAAATTAACAGGTACAAAGTACCCTGTTTAGTACAGTATAACGTGCTTAGTAAGTACCCTGGTTAGTACAGTACAACTTGCTTAGTAAGTACCCTGGTTAGTACAGTACAACTTGCTTAGCAAGTACCCTGGTTAGTACAGTACAACTTGCTTAGGAAGTACCCTGGTTAGTACAGTACAACTTGCTTAGTACACACACACACACACACACACACACACACACACACACACACACACACACACACACACCGCCATCCAGTTTCCTGTACTCAAAATGAGTAGGCCAAGCTCCTCTCAACTCAATAATTTGCTTTCCTTCAGCATCATACACACCACCTATGAAAGGTACACACAGTACACACAGTACATACAGTACTTACAGTACATACAGTACATACGTACACTACACACAGTACATACAGTACATACAGTACACATATGTACATACGTAGTATACACAGTACACACAGTACACACACAATACACAGTACACACAGTACACACACAATACATAGTACACACACAACACACAGTACATACAGTACACACAGTACATACAGTACATACAGTACATACAGTACATACAGTACACACTACACACAGTACACACACAACACACATACATACAGTACACACATACATACAGTACACACAGTACATACAGTACATACAGTACATACAGTACATACAGTACATACAGTACATACAGTACATACAGTACATACGTACAGTACATACAGTACACACAGTACACACAGTACACACAGTACACACAGTACACACAGTACACACAGTACACAAGGCCAGGAAGCCATACCATGCACTTCTTTGTACTTTCTCCCGACAGAACTGTATGAGGAGAACACGACTTTGGCATAATCTCCTGTCTCGTGGCATCGCACAAACACATCACCTTCCTGCGAGACACAACAAGCATATACGTAGGTCACCTTCCCGTAAAACACAAGAAACATACGTACGTACACGTCACCTTCCCATTGGGCAAAATCAAATGTATGTACATACATACGCACATACATACATGTAGGCTCTATTGCCTGAGTACACAAATCAAAGAAGCTGACACATGTGTGTGTACAGTATATTGATAGCATAGATGAAGGCTGTACTTGAAGTACGTATGTACGTACGTGTGCTAACATGCATGAACAAAACAACACACACACACACACACACACACACACACACACACACACACACACACACACACACACACGAGTACACATACACACATACGTAGTTGCATGTAAGTGAAGTTCAATGAATGAGCTTACATGGTCGGCCCAGAGTTCTCCGAATATCAGGTTATGAATGGTCGTAACCGGTTTGTTCCAGTAGTAGTGGAAATTGTCGCACTTTGGTCTATAGTGCATGAAACCCACGGGGGTCACATTGCACCACTGCAAAGCAAGGGAAGATACGTTCGTACAGATGTGAAGTTTAATATTACGAAGGTCATCACCACACATTGGGCAACAGTTGCTTGATTGTGAACCTTGAGGCTCAAGTGGAACAATCTGCCATTTTTATGTGATGTCATACCAAAAATGGCCGGGGATGGTATACACAGTAGACCAAAAAAACAGAAAAAATCACAACAAAATGGTCAACAGCAAGGTGTGCAAGGATTGGTGGGGTGCCATGGCATAGAATAGCAGGAAAGAACTGCTAAAATGTGTATTTTCTGAATTTTTTACTCTCTCTGTGGAAGGTGTATCGGACGACATGCCTTCAGAATCAAAGGCATGTCGGGCCAATATGCCTTAACATACGTAACTTGGGAGAACACAGTTATGTACGTACGTACATATGTATACGAAAGGTATATGTACGTACATATGTTCGTACGTATTTGCATGCATAAAATAAGAGTCTAGTTAGACAATGGAACAAAGAAGAGAGAACAAAGGAACATACCTAGTGGAAAGAATTGAGCGCAAAATACTGGATAATGAGGGTTTAACAATGCATAAAACAATAGATACTACTACCCAAACATACACATACATATGTACGAGCACATACGTACAAGCACATACACACAAGCACATACGTACGTATTCACAAAGCATACAAACACGAACAAACACACTATAAGTGCTCACAGCCCATGAAAATGTGAATGCTCAATTCAATAGAATTACTGTCAATGTTCTGTATTGATATGCCTCCTCAGAGATCTTATCCACTAGTACGTATGTACACATACATGCACACACACACACACACACACACACACACACACACACACACACACACACACACACGCTTACACACACACGCGCGCGCACACACACACACACACACACACACATGCTCACACACACACGCGCGTGCACACACACACACACACACACACATGCTCACACACACACACACACACACACACACACACGCACGCACACACACACACACACACACAGACACACACACACACACACACACACACACACACCTGTCCTCTAAATTTGATATCCAGAGTGTACTCCTCCCACACAGTCCACTTTTCAGCTTGTGCATGTAAAGCAGTGACAGGGGGGTGGTGACTAACCTGTGGGTGACACAAGAGAGCAATGAGGAGTGAGGGACACTTTATGTGAGAGGATCACATGCACATACGTAGTACATTTAGGCACACATATACGTACATATGTATATATGTATGCATAGTAAGTATGTACATGCAGACGTACATACGAACATATGAGCACACACACACACACACACACACACACACACACACACACACACACACACACATGTGCACACACTCACACGTGCACACATACACACACACACATACACACACACACACACACACACACACACACACACACACACATGTACACACACACACACACACACACACACACACACACACACACACACACACACACACACACACACAAACCTGCTCCGAAATACAGTAATATCCCAAATCAGGCCTAACAAATTCAAACGTTTCTCCTAGCAGTGGATTAAAGGGTTTACTGTGTCTTGATAGAGTTGTTGCCACCATTGAGCAGCTAATACCAGCCAAATATGCTAAACGTGTGAAGCGGTCATCTGTTTCTGTAAGGATATGAGCACAATAACATAATATCATAGTAAGTGTACGCACGTACGTATATGTATCTTGTATCCTGGTGTGGTGAATGATAGACTATTTATACAGCAAATACACACATGGTCCAATACAACATATTATATGCAATAGAAATGTGTTTACTAATTTCCTGCCTTGTTCTCACGCAATTAATCCTAACAATGAAACCTGTCTGGTGACCTGTGCTGTACAACTGACCTGTGCTACATGGCTTATGTACGCACAGATTTCTTTTTGATCCTCCCCTCAACCAGGATACAACTAACTTGTATCCTGGGTGGTGAATAATAGACAATTTATACATCAAATATGCGCATAGTCCAATGCAACATATTATATGCAATAGAAATGTGTTTACTAATTTCCTGCCTTGTTCTCACGCAATTTATCCTAACAATGAAACCTGTCTGGTGAACTGTGCACACATCAGTGACCTGTGCTTCCAGCGCTGATGTGTGCACACTTTTCTCTTTGATCTTTCGCCAAACCAGGATACAAGTACGTATGTATTATACAAGTACAGCATGTGTGTGTGTGTGTGTGTGTGTGTGTGTGTGTGTGTGTGTGTGTGTGTGAGTGAGTGAGCACATGCATATGTATATAAACTATACACGAATGACACGATATGTTTCTGTGGCTATCTGAAAGGAAGGTTTCAAGAGTGAAGCTAACAGAGAGAGAACTTTTCAAGGTCCTTAGAGAAATCTCAAGGTTAAGGTTTAAGCTACAAGTGGAAACAGGTTGCCCATATACCTACGCATGTATGTGTGTACGTAATTTGGTGATAAACATTGATGGGGGGCTGAAATTCCATTCATTCAAGTCAACAGCTGCCCCTGCGATGAAACCTTACAAT
This sequence comes from Chondrilla cf. caribensis, assembly GCA_964020155.1. Lineage (NCBI taxonomy): Eukaryota > Metazoa > Porifera > Demospongiae > Chondrillida > Chondrillidae > Chondrilla > Chondrilla cf. caribensis. The sequence goes on along the minus strand of OZ026557.1, from coordinate 4,322,763 downwards.
ACGTACATGTACTACAAACCATACAAGTGTACAGAGGTGTTTCTCATTTCCAGTATCAAGACCCTAGGTGTCCCTGGTGGTGTGGTGCAAAATCACACACCCATTCAAAGAAACTTGGGGAATTCCTCACGAATGACACATTCCGGTGCCTCCCCTAGTTTTACACTCACCAGTGGCACCTTCACTACATGCACACACTCACCAGTGGCACCTTCACTACATGCACACACCAGTGGCATCTTCACTACATTCACACACTCACCAGTGGCACTTCCGCTAAATTCACACTCACCAGTGGTACCTTCACTACATTCTCTCACCAGTGGCACTTTCACTACATGCACACACTCACCAGGGGCACTTCTGCTAAATTCACACTCGCAGGTGGCACCTTCACTACATTCACACACTCACCAGTGGCACTTCTGCTAAATTCACACTCACAGGTGGCACCTTCACTACATTCACACATTCACCAGTGGCACTTCCGCTAAATTCACACTCACCAGTGGCACCTTCACTACATTCTCTCACCAGTGGCACTTTCACTGCATTCACACACTCACCAATGGCACTTCCACTTAATTCACACTCACCAGTAATACTTCGACTACATCCACACACTCACTTGGGGATCTCCACAAATACCTAACTACGTACATACAGTTGAACACTCATATAACAAACCAGTAATTCTGGGGCAATCTGTTTGTTATAAGCAGGAGTTTGTTATATCAGGACACTTTCCTATGAGATAATGTAGCACATGGTTGAGATCATTGCTTTGTTATATCAAGAACTTTGTTATGGAGGGGTTTGTTGTAAGAGTGCTCCACTGTATGTACATCTGCATCCCCATAACATGTCAGCTACACCGGTGTACAGTACTTCTATAAAATCAGTGTAAACTTGCATACCAGTATTTAGAAGTCAATATACCAGTGTATGAAAGTATATAAAATCAGTTTATTTATATGTCAACGTGCACCAGTTTATGTATAATAATAAGATCATAATACAGTATACAAGGTGAGCACGGAGGAGGACTGTACTTCCAGAACTGCCCACACACACACATCAAAGGCAACAAAGAGCTGACAATCTTATTCATGACCAAGTGTTTGGTCAGCACTTAACAAGCACAATTATGATCACTTATTCACTGCACAAGTCAGTCATGAGGTGCCCACACCCTAGTGTTAATAAAACAACACTCCATTATTTATAATCCAGTTGTGTGTGTGTGTGTGTGTGTGTGTGTGTGTGTGTGTGTGTGTGTGTGTGTGTGTGCGTATGTATGTATGTACGTATGCATGTGTTTGTGTTTACTGAGTTTGTGTGTGTGTGCAATGCAATAACACATATGTACAGTATACGCATATACGTACGTACATGTAATTAATTAAGATTGATCGCATTTACATACATACGTACGTATGTACGTATTTATGTACCTACATACAGTAACATGCATACGTAAATACATACATATGTACATACCAGCAGCATTGTGTAGTAAATCAGAATATTCCATGTCCTCTACAATTCTCTGTGTGAACGAGAGAGGCTCGTTGAAATGGACCGGCATGGTGACCCGCGTCAGGTCCCGTCCCAAGAAATGCTTCAGGAACCTGAAACACACAAGCGAACACGTGTGACAGTACAGGGATGGAAAAGTACAGGAATATGTACGTATTTGCACACATGCATGCAAGTAACTGTACAAACATGAACGAGCAGATTTGAGGTCACCCACGAGATCAGTGAAAGTGGTCTCAGGTGAGGCAGTCCGGAATGCAATGCCCATATTACGTATGCATGTATGTACATACAGTACGTATATGATTTATGGAATAGTGATCATACTATCAAGGTGGTCCTACTAGTGAGGTGGGCCTACTAGTCAGGTGGTCTTACTAGTGAGGTGGTCCAACTAGTGAGGTGGTCCTATCAGTGAGGTGGTCCTATCAGTGAGGTGGTCCTATCAGTGAGGTGGTCCTATCAGTGAGGTGGTCCTATCAGTGAGGTGGTCCTATCAGTGAGGTGGTCCTATCAGTGAGGTGGTCCTACTAGTGAGGTGGTCCTACTAGTGAGGTGGTCCTACTAGTGAGGTGGTCCTATCAGTGAGGTGGTCCTATCAGTGAGGTGGTCCTATCAGTGAGGTGGTCCTACTAGTGAGGTGGTCCTATTACTGAGGTGGTCCTACTAGTGAGGTGGTCCTACTAGTGAGGTGGTCCAACTAGTGAGGTGGTCCTATCAGTGAGGTGGTCCTATCAGTGAGGTGGTCCTATCAGTGAGGTGGTCCTATCAGTGAGGTGGTCCTATCAGTGAGGTGGTCCTATCAGTGAGGTGGTCCTATCAGTGAGGTGGTCCTATCAGTGAGGTGGTCCTACTAGTGAGGTGGTCCTACTAGTGAGGTGGTCCTATCAGTGAGGTGGTCCTATCAGTGAGGTGGTCCTATCAGTGAGGTGGTCCTACTAGTGAGGTGGTCCTATTACTGAGGTGGTCCTACTAGTGAGGTGGGCCTACTAGTGAGGTGGTCCTACTAGTGAGGTGGGCCTACTAGTGAGGTGGTCCTATCAGTGAGATGGTCCTATCAGTGAGGTGGTCCACCAATGATGAGTGCTCAGAGTATGTATGTACGTACGTATGTATTTGAATATAGTGAAAAGAATAACAGTAGAACAGCAAAGAAGAAGCACAGAAAATAATAAACGCCACCATTGTTCAAAATCAGGTGATCAAGGTCAAATTGAGCTGCATTAATCAAAGACTATAATTGATAGAAGTTGCAGTATACATTTAGAATAAATTCAATATATATACGTACGTACATACACACTTGTATCCTGGTTGAGAGGTGGATCCAAGAAAAATCTGTGCATACATAAGCCATGTAGCACAGGTCAGTGATACAGCACAGATTACCAGACAGGCTTCATTGTTAGAATTAATTGCGCGAGAACGAGGCAGGAAATTAGTAAACACATTTCTATTGTATATAATATGTTGTATTGGACTAGATGCATATTTGCTGTATAAATTTTCTATCAATCACCATGCCAGGATACAACTATTACATGTACTTCCATACCAGGATGTGCTAACACACAGGTGTATGTTTCCCATGAGACTATATAGGTGATATCACATTCAGTGCTATCACATGCAAATCACATGGTGAGTATCATTACATACGTACTTCCACAGTCCAAACGTGCTTCTCTCCCTTCGATCTGGCAATGCAGTTCTTCTTTCCTTCAGAACTCCCAATTCAACTGAAAGTAGACCAAGGAAACCCCAAGCAAATAAAAGTAAACAAAGTGAAAATTGAATAAACAACTAGTAGAGGTCCTACTGTACACACACCAGTAGTGGTCCCACTGTACACACACTAGTAGAGGTCCTACTGTACACACACTAGTAGAGGTCCTACTGTACACACACTAGTAGAGGTCCTACTGTACACACACTAGTAGAGGTCCTACTGTATACACACTAGTAGAGGGCCTACTGTACACACACTAGTAGAGGTTCTACTGTACACACACTAGTAGAGGTTCTACTGTACACACACTAGTAGAGGTCCCACTGTACACACACTAGTAGAGGTTCTACTGTACACACACTAGTAGAGGTCCTACTGTACACACACTAGTAGAGGTTCTACTGTACACACACTAGTAGAGGTCCTACTGTACACACACTAGTAGAGGTTCTACTGTACACACACTAGTAGAGGTCCCACTGTACACACACTAGTAGAGGTTCTACTGTACACACACTAGTAGAGGTCCTACTGTACACACACTAGTAGAGGTTCTACTGTACACACACTAGTAGAGGTCCCACTGTACACACACTAGTAGAGGTCCTACTGTACACACACTAGTAGAGGTCCTACTGTACACACACTAGTAGAGGTCCTGTACACACACTGGTAGAGGTCCTACTGTACAAGACATACATACATTACAGTAATATATACACATAATAGGCTTTCTTGGACTCACTCAATTGTGGCATCAGCCAAGTATCCTTGTCTTCTTCCTTCTTCTCAATACAATTACTTTGTATTCCATTCCCCGTGGAATTTGAGCTTTGACTTTCAGCATCAAAAAATTCCTGTGGATATGGCGTGTGTATGTTTGTGTGTGTAACATGTGCGTAATAAAATACATACATACATGAAAATCGTACATCTGAAGCAGTGGATGTGAAATTGATTGAAATATGTTGGTATATGCACAAGCAAACACACACGTACACACATGTACACACGCACACACAAACACACACACACACGTACACACATATATACACATACACACACACACACACACACACACACGTACACACACACGCACACACACACACACACACACACACACACACACACACACACACACACACACGTACACACACGTACACACACACACACACACACACATACACACACGTACACACACACACACACACACACATGCATCACACACACACACACACACACACACACACACACACACACACACACACACACACTACCATACTCCATGGTATGACCATTACAACAATACAGCGGAAATAATCTGAATCCTTCACAAGTACACATGTACTCCTCACTCAACGGACACAAATTCCTTCAAACATACATCACCATAATACCTACGTATGTATGCAGCACACCATACACCACATGGAAAGCTGTAGTGTAACCATAGGTGAATATACTTGGTAACGGCACAAGAGTTGTGTACATTAGAACTATAGCGTCCTTTCCGAAAAGGATTCCTGACAAAACAGGTTATACTTAACATACCAAAGGGTTGGGTTCCCCTTGGAGACACATACGGAATCGATGGAGTTCGCGCTCGATTCGCGCAAAATAACGTGAAAATCACAGCCAAAACCATCCGAGACCGACTCTAGAATACTATCTCATGGTTGTCATTAACTGACATGTCATTTCGAGGTATTTTAGCGGCTATCGGTTCGCTACAGACGGTACTTTGGTCCACACACACACACACACACGGGGCGGCCGCTTAGCGACAAACACAAAAAATTACACATCTTATAGAAACCAATACAGTTATGTTTTCATTTATAACTGTATTTGACCGTAAATGACTCGACATTGATCGTAAATTCAACCAAAATTCGACCCGTATATGATACTATAAGCCGACCATTTATGGTAGTTAACGTACTCTTCAGTCTATTATCCAGGTCACACTACGAGAGTCATGAAGGTACCAGTCATCCTCCGCAAATACACATACGTTCACTAACTCGACCCGGCCAAAAAAACACAAGCTATCAAACATAAAGAGAGTGGGGCAATGACCGGTATAAGAATGATAGTGGCATTCAAATCACAAACAAGACAAAACCGTCCAAATGGGAAAGAAAACCTCTATTTAAGTACGTGACGGTGAAAATAAAGATAAACTGCTGGTGTACGCACACAGAAAGGAAATTACCAGTGCGTCGTCTGGTTCTTTCGAGGCCATGATCTCTTCGGATGGGATTGGGTGTGGACGTGCTGAACACGTGACTTTTCCCATGGTAGTCTAGCTAGCTAGATCGTCCCTAAAAGGCGCCGAGGGGCGGAAAAGGGAAGGGACGGTCTAGCTAGCTAGACTTACCATACCTGCATAGGTAACGGGAACGCGCCATTTTATCATGAAAATGAATTCGTTAGTACGCAGTAGGGGGTGTACATTGTGATGGTGGTGGTAGTGGTGATGGTGGATAGGGGTGTACAATGTGATGGTGGTGGTAGTGGTGATGGTGGATAGGGGTATACAATGTGATGGTGGTGGTAGTGGTGATGGTGTATGGAATGCAGATTGTGTGTGTGTGCTCTTATGCGTGTGGTGACAGATGTTGATGAGATGATGTGTGAATAATGCTTCTGATGTGTTTTTTTACCTAGGGGATGGTGACGAAGGTGGGATTGGAGGAGGTTGCATCTTGGCTAGGCTGTGCTTGGGTCGATTGTGGTGGGTTTTCGATTAGCTTTCTAGGGTATCCATTCATCTTGAGGCCCTGGGCTACTCTTTCTTCTTCATCTGCGGCAGAGGGTGAGGACGGGAGATTGTGGGCTTGGTGATTTAATGTTTTTATTACTGCTAACTTGTGTGCAATGGGATGGTTGGAATGGAAATCTAGGTATTTTTCTGTGTGGGTGGGTTTCCAATTAACTGTGGTGTTCAGGGTCTTATCAGGGCTACAGGTAATGAGTACATCTAAGAAAGCTAGCTTTGATTCGGGTTCATTCTCTATTGTAATTTGTATGGTCTGTTCTATGGAATTGATGTGGTGGTGGAACTTATCTACTTGAGTTTTGAGGGCACAAAAGGTATCATCAACATAACGCTTCCAGAGCTTAGGTGGATGGGGGTAAGTGGCAAGAGCTGTAGATTCTATATCCTCCGTTACTAGGTCTGCAACTACGACTGACACTGGGGATCCCATTGCGGTGCCATGGATCTGTTGGTAGTGTTTCACGAAAGGCAAAAAAGGTGACATCTAGGCTTAGTTCTATAGTAGAGATATTATTTCATCGGGGTTCAAGGAGGTTTGGTTGGACAAGCTGATATCATCTTGGAGATGCTGATGACCTACTTTGGTGGCTAACTGGGTGGGTATCTTTGTAAAAAGGGACACAACATCAAAGGACACGAGGAGTTCATCTTCTACTGTCTGTGAGGTGATAAATTTGGCAAAATCAAAGGAATTACAGACATGGTGTTCTGTTTTACCTACTAAAGGGACAGGATGTTAACTAGGTGTTTGGAGAGGGCATATGTTGGAGATGTTACGAAGGAGACTATTGGCCTAAGGGGGACTTCTGGTTTATGAATCTGCAGTAGGGCGTAGAGTAAGGGTATGTGACCAGCTGAGTTACGCAGTTTGATGTACTGGGAGTTGGAGTTACATAGGACGTATGTACCATGCAATATTATTTCTACATTCTGATTAAGTATATTCAATATTGATTCGATAATTGCTGTGGCTGTTCAAAGGGGGAACACGGCATCAGTCCTGGGGTCAAGTAACAACTTCCATATAAGATTAATTTGTCATCTTTTAATTTCCCACTTACACCTATTATTATATTTTACAGTTTGTATTATTAAAATGCAGATATGACTCATTTTATGTGAAATGTCATTTAATGATATTTATCCCATGTTAGTCACTTTTTATTTACATTGTGTATTTAATATCAAATGGTCAGACAATTTAAAGCATGCACTTTGATTTTCAATCAATTATTACACCTTATTTATACACAAGTATATACTAATGATTACATAATAACAATAATATTATACTATAAAATATTTGATAATATTACATTATTATAGATTATTATAATATTAATATAGTCGCGAGTGGAATTACTATTATGGTTACAAGCAATATTATTAATCCTGGTAGTATTGCATACACATGTATAACATTGTCATACAAATGTAAAAAAACACACAAAAGCCAATAATATTGCGTTTTCACAGCGATTGGTAATGATTCTAATATTACATACTCGTAAAGTCATAATAATTAGTTAATACATAGTTCTTGAATTTAGGCAAATACTTATAAAGTTACAAAACTACAACTCGAGGCCTAGATGAATGCTGGAACCTGCAGACTTCACTAGTCCTCGTAGTCATCGTTCACAGCACCAAGATCTTGCTTCTCTGGGAGGTCTTCGGGCTGACCATCCTCGTAGAGGGGATTGCCAAACTCGAGGAAATCTTTGAAAGAGAAAGAATGAGTGAGAGAGGGAAAGAGGGAAGAGGGAGAGAGTGGGGGAGAGAGAGAGGGAAAGAGGGAAGAGGAAGAGTGGGGGAGGGAGGAAGAGAGTGAGTGAAAGAGGGAAGGAGAGAGAGAGTGGGGGAGGGAGAAAGGGAGGGAAGGAGGGAGAGAGTGGGGGAGAGAGAGAGGGAGGGAAGGAAAGAGAAAGAGAGAGAGAGTGAGGAAGGAGAGAGGGAGAGAAAGAGGGAAGGAGGGAGAAAGTGAGGGAGAGAGAGTGAGAGAGTAAGGGAAGGAGAGGAGTGAGTGCGAGAGGAAGAGAGAAAGAGTCAAGTACATTAAAGTACTGAATTATCAAATTAGGTGATTGACAAATATGTACCTCTGATCTTGTCGGATTCGGATTCATACATAACAGGGCTTGTATCTTCAAGGTCCTTACCACGAGCTTTCCTATAGAGGAAACCAAGAGCACAGTCTACACACCGGGTGGGAGCATGTGCGCCTGTGTGGAGGGGTTGCATCCTAATACCATCAGAGTCCTAAACAGACAACAACAGGTCAAATCTGGGAATACTGAGTGTGGGGGTAAGGGGGTGGAGGGGGGGGGTAGAGCTTAATATAGGACAAACAATAGACTGTGTGGTGATTATGATATGATAAAATGGAGGCATTGAGCAGGACCGTCGCCAAGTAAGGACTGGGGTTGCTATAGGCTCTACTGGAGCAACTAAGACTCATTGTCGAAGCAGTGGCTTGATAGTTTTGTTTCTGAGACAGCATCCTGGTATTCTGGGAGAGATTAAGACTTGAGTTATCTTATTATAATTTACAGGGTCTCTGTTTGTTTGTTTGTTTGTTCGCGAACTCCTCCTTCAGTTTGCATGCAATTGACGTCAAACTCCCCAATCCTTATCAGCGACACCCGTGGAGTGTCCTAAGGGGGTTGACGTTTCGTTTTAGGTCTTTCTTCTAGAATTCGAACAAAACCGCACTATCCGCCGTACTTGAAAGGCACCATTTTCATGATGCATTTACGGACGAATACGCCCATAGGGCGTGTAATTCATACTCGTCTTTTAAAAGGACCAAAGTCTCAAAATGGGAGGCTTGCAACCCCAGCAACCCCTCCTCTAGATCCACCACTGCAACAAATAACATGGCAAGGTGTCACTGAAGACAGTCAATACATTACACTCACCATCTGATGTAGACGATGATGAAGGCGATCAAGGCGATGACGCATCCGACCACGAAGATGAGTGGGAGTGCCACACCCAGAGCCACACTCAGTGAACCATTGTCCTGAGCGGCAGCACCAACTTGTGCTATGATTCAGAATTGAGATCATTGTAACCCAATTTTTTGGAAAATGTGTGTGTGTGTGTGTGTGTGTGTGTGTGTGTACACTCACTTGGGAGTTCAGTGCACGTCAGAGTATCTCCCTCCCAGGAAACAGTCATGGTTGCAGCTTTCCACAGGCATTGGAGAGTGACTGACGTACCTATTGGTTCGTATCCAACATTGCAGCTATAGCCAACACTATTGTTGACCACGTAACCAGCAGGCTTGACTGGGTGTACATTAGTATTTGCCATCTCTGGCAAGGCAGGACATTTACGTACTGATAGAGGTGGAGAAAGATGATATCATGTGTCAATACTACACTCATAATATGGTGTACAAGTGAAATAGTGTGCGTTATGAGTGAGAGTATGACATGTATGGATCGTCTTACCTATTCCTCTGTGTGTGTGATTGTGTGTGTGTGTGTGTGTGTGTGTGTGTGTGTGTGTGTGTGTGTGTGTGTGTGTGTGTGTGTGTGTGTGTGTGTGTGTGTGTGATTGTGTGTGATTGTGTGTGTGTGTGTGTGTGTGTGTGTGTGTGTGTGTGTGTGTGTTTGTGCACGCACGCTGTTGTACATACATGAATTTGCCTTGTATGTGTGCGTATGCTCATGAGCAAACCTCCCCCTCACTGCTACACTACCATACTCACCTGCGCAATCAAAGGTTCCAGTGTAATTCCACTGTCCAGTGGCAGACATACAGCTCCTCACAGTCACGCCACCAACTGGCTCATAACCTCCTTCAATGCAGGTGATGGTCTCAACCTGAACGCCTCCAACAATGGTTGACGACACTGTTGCATAGTCTGGCATAGCTGCTGGTGTACAAGCCATGAGAGTTGCTACAATGGAAAATTTTGAGGTAAAAACATTAGTCATCTGCATATTATATGTATGAATTACGAAGACGTACCGGTCACACACATGTACACACACGGGTAGGCAGGCAAATACACACACACACACACACACACACACACACACACACACACGCGCGCGCGCGCATACACACACACACGCATACACACACACACACACACACACACACACACACACACACACACACACACACACACACACACACACACAACACACACACACCTCCACAAAGGACACCAGCATATCCACCGGTACAACCATCTTCCAATTCATCAGGGACCGGTGAAACACCACAATCAGTCAAATAGTTCTCAGTTCCCATACAACTATTAGGGATCTCAACGCTGATGGGTGCAGTCACTTGCATCCAATCAATTCGAGTACGGCTTATGGATCCTTGCACAGGCTGTCCAAGTTGTCTGCAAACCACCTGAGCATCAACATCCGTCCAATAGTCACCGCAGATAGCAGAATAGTTGCCATTGAAACACATCAGGACGTAACCACTGTTGTCATTGCTAGATCCATAGAGTTGCAGAGCACCGTGTGAGCATTCATCAGCCAGTGGTTCTGGGGACAGGCAAGATACAAGAAAACACATCAATCGATCTGGTCACATGCACATCACTTGATCTAGTCACATGCACATCACTTGATTTAGTCACATGCACATCACCTGATCTAGTCACATGCACATTACTTGATCTAATCGCATGCATATCACTTGATCTGGTCACATGCACATCACTTGATTTAGTCACATTTACACGGCTTAGTATCAATTGATTTACTGGCGTGGGTGAATGATTCATTTGTGGTAAAAAGGCAGAAATATTGGCAAATTGCAAGGGCAATGAAATTGGGAGAAGAGAACTTCATGAGCGACTTCGAGAAACTGTGTGTTCCAGTGAAGGAGTAGTGGTTGATTACAAGACGAACTCCCCTGTGGAAGGCCTACAGAGATTACTGTAAGAATGGTTGAAAAACATCAAAAGATGTAGAGGTAACATCACAATTGCATAGCTTCAACCTCCGATATCATACCAGTTCTCACTTTTGTATGTGTTTATAACAATATTGTGGGAGAACACGTTACCCATGTGAATTAACGCATATGCCTGTGTGCGGAATGCGTTTCGTTGCTAAAGTATTCTAACTGGTATCAGTACAGTACATGTGGACAAGCCCTCACAGTAATTACAGGGATTTACTCACCTCCAGCGCAGACCACGCCAGCAGTGTTACCAAAGTTGCAGACGCTGTTATCAACATCAGTTCTGTAGGGGCAGTCGCTGATAAGGTCCTCATCTCCGTTACAATCCACCTCGGTGACAAGGATGTTGATGCCAACGGCATCTCCAAATTCTAAAAAAGAAGGCAACATCAGCACCTCTCTCATTACAGAGATACGTATTCATGCATGCGGATTGCATGTTGTAGTTATTAACCAGCTTTGTATTATGTACTATGTTTATTGTATGAGGGGGAAGGACAATAAATACAGAATGTGATTGAAATCTGAGTAGTAACTAGCTCATTGGTAAAGGTTATGACACTCCCAAGGGCTAGAAAAGGGTGGGAATTCATTGTAGGCAGCGAGCCCGGCATTTTGGGGGCTTTCAGAGAGAAATTTATTACTGACACTATTGGAGATTTGTATTTGAAATCCTGTAAATTACCAATTCATCACTAATTATTGTTAATTCGAGCATTAATATGCTACAAATCACAACCAATACGATCAAATGCAAAGAAAATCGACAGCAAATTCCTCGTTAATCTGGCATTGATGGTTGCTAAGTGAATATTCAATGCTGTGAGTGCTTTAAGGTTTTTTCTCGGGCAGTAAATAAGTTACTGCCTGGGTGGTACCTTTGATGTATGTCATTATCAGGTAATAGGTGTGTATATTATTGTATGTATAGTAGGACTTGTATGAACAGTCACCTCCCTAGGATGGTCACCTGTATAGTACAGTGGGACCTGTATGAACAGCCACCTCACTAGGATGGTCACCTGTATAGTACAGTGGGACCTGTATGAACAGCCACCTCCCTAGGATAGTCACCTGTATAGTACAGTGGGACCTGTATGAACAGCCACCTCACTAGGATGGTCACCTGTATAGTACAGTGGGACCTGTATGAACAGCCACCTCCCTAGGATAGTCACCTGTATAGTACAGTGGGACCTGTATGAACAGCCACCTCACTAGGATAGTCACCTGTATAGTACAGTGGGACCTGTATGAACAGCCACCTCCCTAGGATGGTCACCTGTATAGTACAGTGGGACCTGTATGAACAGCCACCTCCCTAGGGTGGTCACCTGTATAGTACAGTGGGACCTGTATGAACAGCCACCTCCCTAGGATGGTCATTTGGATTTTTTGTCATTTTACACTCGCTGTAGGCATGCACCATACCAGAATTGATTGACGATCGCATTGAACGCGAGTATCCAAGATGGTTGCACGCCACGGCTGCATCAGGCAGGCTCCAGCCTTCATCACAGATGGCCGTCCACTGGCCATCAACGAACAGCTCAACTCGGCCTTCTGCATCGTTGCTTCCTCCCACTAGTCGAATAGCTGGTGGTGGAGGCACATAGCCCGTGGCTGTGAACAGAAGACAGTAAATAAGTAGATTATGTGTGCGAAGATCCTTTGTGCACAACGCATAACAGGCCACCTGTACATAGGGACACCTGTACACAGAGGCCACCTGTACACAGGGACACCTGTATATAGGGACACCTATACACAGGGACCACCTGTACACAGGGACCACCTTTACACAGAGACCACCTGTACATAGGGACACCTGTACACAGGTATTTGCATATAACACAGCATACAGTGTCCATGACCATCTTTGAAGCCACCTGCACACAGGGACAACCCGTACACAGTGCAGCAATAGTGTGTTGAAGACCCTGTGTGCAGTGTATCATGGCATGTCGCACTGTATGTGATCCCATCAGAGAACAACACGAAACTTACTATTACACTTGACACCAGCATCCTCGTAATGGGCACAGTTGTGCTCTCCTATTCCATTGTGGAAACAGTTCCCAATATTCTCCTCGTGACCCTGACACTGGACGTCGTCCAGCCAAATGTCCCCGGTCCCTTGTCCAAAGCTGTGCTGCCAACCGTAGTACGAGTTTGTAGCACCAGCCGTGTATCCAAGCTGCCTGCACACAACATGAGCATCGTCTATGTTCCAGTAGTCATCACAAACGGTGCCCCACACGCCATCCACGGAGACTTCAACGCGACCTTCGGTTTCATCGGCACCATTAACCAATCTCACACCAAGTTCACTCCTTTCTTCGTCTACAAGAATGCATCAAAAGAACAGAAACACTCAACACCTACAGGTATTGTTTACAACTCAGCATGCATACAGTACATGTGTGTGCATCTGTGCATTCTTAGCGGTATCTGTGAGGTGTCTCAAAAGGGTCGACGTTTTATTTGAGCATTTCTCGGAGAGCTGTAACAGACCCATACTGTACCATGCTTGTTGAGAAGCCGTATCAATGATACCTCCGTGGCAGGAAGTCGCATAATTATTCTGAGTATGAGGTGGGGGTTATCAGGCCCATTTGGCAGGAATTCAACCAGCATGTACGCATAATGTATACATGTGTGTACAATAGGACATTGACATGGTAGAACCCCTAGGAATCTGCAATAGTGGAAAACGGACGGAAAAAACGGAATTTAGGTTCAGAAATGGAAAAACAATTTCCATACAGTACTGTTCGAATCAGTGCACACTAGGCTCCTTACAGCTACAGACAGGTTTCCCTGATACAAGTATCTCTCTCGAATAACGGTGGGAAGGAGAGAGAGCCTCTATGATGGAAACGCACAGACATTGGTCACGTTTCACCTCAATGGTGACATTGAAAGTCATTTTAATTGATACCACTAGTTTGAAGGTGGCTGTGACTGTAGCCATTTTTCACTACATCTCTTGCTATTCATTTACAGAGTTTATGCATTTTCTGTGTTTTACACATTTTAATCATGCTTCAATGGAAACGACATTAATTTTATTAGAATTACACCCGTGAAGCGGATTTGAGGGAATCCTGAGACAAAATGTAAATTAGAAATGGATTCCCAGGGTCACACATTGAGTGGACACACACTTGGTATTTACTTACTGGAACATTCAACGTAGACATCTGCATAGTGACTGCAGTATCTAGGTGTTTGGACATAGCATTCGTTGGTGTGGTTCTCGTTCCCTTGGCAGATGACGTCTCCGATGGGGCCTGACCCGAACGGGAACCCGCTGTAGTAGGAGTAACCCCAACCTGTACTCCTGTCATAGCCGAGGGTCCTGCAGGCAACCTCTGCCTCGTTCACCCCCCAAAAGTAAGCACAAGCTGTACCCCAGCCGAAGCCCACACTGTTGTTGTAGAAGACATCGACCCGTCCTCGATCAGGGCCAGGGATGAGTCGTATGTCAAGGTGCATTGGTGATACATCTGTTGCATCTGTGTGTGGAATGGTGGAGGGAGAAGTGAGTATAAGTGGATGTTCATGCTGTGGTGACTGAAGAAGTGATTAATTTTGTGGAAGATTGAAAACTGCATGGTACATTGAACCTGTGCTAGGTTGGGACACCATTATGACAGGATTATGGTGGACTGGAGAAAAACTGAAATCGCTTTACGATTCCACTATGTTTGAAATCGAATGTATGGTAGCTATGATCGAATTACAATCTTATCACATTACAATGACTTTGCACATAACTATCATGAAACTTTACATATGATGATATCACATATGTATGTAATGGTTTCCATGACGCAAAGAGAAGCAAAGTACACCTTCGCTAAGTGCTTCACTCACTCTGGCAGATCAAACCAGCCAATCGGTTTTGGTAGCAGGTTGTGTTGGCGATGGTACCATAGTTACAGTCAGCAAGGCTATCTTCGGTTCCCGTACAGCTAACTGACGACAACCAAACGGTCCCATCTGGTGGGGATACGACGTTGAACTCAGATGAGTCCACACTCCTGTATGCTCCGGGGTACCCCAGGGATTTACAGATGACGTATGCTTCTGAGTAATCCCACGAGCCAGATGAGCAGATTCCACCCCATGTTCCGTTGTGGAGCACACGGACAACTCCTTCGTTGGGTAAAGACCCGCTTTCCAACCGTACCGATAGTGGTTCTCTGGGGACAGCTGAAGTAGATGAAAAGATCATAGTGTGCCGTACAATACAATGCTACTCAAGAATAGAACACACACACATGGAGAGAGAGAGAGAGAGAGAGAGAGAGAGAGAGAGAGAGAGAGAGAGAGAGAGAGAGAGAGAGAGAGAGAGAGAGAGAGAGAGAGAGAGAGAGAGAGAGAGAGAGAGAGAGAGAGAGAGAGAGAGAGAGAGAGAGAGAGAGAGAGAGAGAGAGAGAGAGAGAGAGAGAGAGAGAGAGAGAGAGAGAGAGAGAGAGAGAGAGAGAGAGAGAGAGAGAGAGAGAGAGAGAGAGAGAGAGAGAGAGAGAGAGAGAGAGAGAGAGAGAGAGAGAGAGAGAGAGAGAGAGAGAGAGAGAGAGAGAGAGAGAGAGAGAGTGATATGCAAGCACACATACGTACACACAACACACACATACCAACCTAGACACCTGAGAGCAGTATCATTGACATGAGTACAGGCAGACTGATCAACATCAGCAATTTTACAGGCACCGAGGGAGTTCTCTTCTCCAGTACACTGGAAGTCCTCTTGGAAAATTGGATCAGTGAATTCTTCATCAAACAGTCCTTCAGCGTGGTCTAACTCCTTGTAACCCATCCAGCCGAGCTGGTTACAAGCTATTTTTGCATCTGATTCAGTGAAGTCCTTCCTACAAACGGTCTGCCAGGTGTCGTTGGTGAAGATTTCCAAGCGACCGTCCCAGTCTGCATAGCCATTGATCAAACGCACACGACTGATCCTCGGTGTCTCATAGTCTGGTGGAGGGGAAGAACGGAAATGGTTAAATGAATGAAAGGGCTAAAGATATTCTCTACCATTGCATCAGGTGAAAATTGTGGATAGAACCATCAAATGGGTGCAAGCAGTTAATATGATACTCTATTGGGTGCAATCTGTCAATAGGATACTCTATTAGGCACAAAATGTTAATACGACACCCTACTGGGTGCAAACTGTTAATACGACACCCTACTGGGGGCAAACTGTTAATACGACACCCTACTGGGGGCAAACTGTTAATACGACACCCTACTGGGGGCAAGTTGCTGATGGGATACTCCATAACTCACTGGAACATCTGAGACGCACGTCTTCATTGTGGAGGCAGTACCAGTTGTTGAAATCATCACTGTACGGGCAGTCAAGGAGGCTGGACTCACTCCCATCACATCGAACGCTGTGGATGCTGATGGGCCCATACACAGTGGGATAACCGTAGCTGCTGGAGTACAAAACTACATCTTTGTAGCCCAGCTGCTGGCAGGCCACTCTAGCTCCATTTAAGGAGAAATAGTCGTCACAAACGCTACCCCACAGTCCGTTGTAGTATATCTCCAGTCGGCCGTCTGCCTCCGAGTCCCCATCTACTAACCTCAAGCTTCCCTGCTCGTAGGTGATTGTATCTACAGTAATGACACAATGCAGTAAGTTCAGTTCCTAGACTGCAGTACTATATGTATAGCATTATATGTAAAATGCAAAATAATTGGTTTCAAACAAAATTATGAAATTTTCTTCCCATCATATATAACACAGTAATGTCCTCCAAACACATACGGTTGGAACTAATTGAAATGTTGCCTATTATTATAAGCTTTAATAAGCTATAAGATTCAAGCAAATGCTTTTAGACTTTAACTCCTTGATCCCCTCCTCTTGAAGATGACAGCTAATTAGTGGGTCTTAGCCACATGGGTGAAAGAAGATAATCCTACGCTTCGTGTATTTGCTTAAGACCGGCATACAGCTAAAACGTCTATGCCAACCTTAATTGTTAATTACTGACAGCATCTATGTCACACTTTAATTATATTAATGACGGTTGCTGAAATTCTTTGATATTAACACAGTTTAATTGGAATAGTGCTCTATGAAAACGGTTTTACGAAAGAAAGACTGAAACGAAACGAAACGGAACGGCGTTTCGTATTCGTCTTTATGAAATGGAACGGGAACCAACGTTTACCTCCTACCGTATGTATAGTACACTGTATGTACAAGATGCATAATTCCACCCATCCACATATGTAAGTACAGTGTATACAGGTGTGTACATATGTACATGCTACATTGACATACGTATGTACGTACCAGTTTTACATACAACGCTGACATCGTCGTTGAAATGAATGCAGCCATCGGTGTTTTCGGTGTACACACAGTTAAACAGACTGTCCTCAGTGGAGTCACACTGAACCTGACTGAGCCAGAAGGGACCTGTACCTTGACCCCACACTGAGCTACCAATGGCACGGGCACCTTCTGTTGGGTACCCCAACTGTCTACAGACAACAATAGCATCGCGGTCACCAAACAGATCATCGCAAACAGTCCCCCAAACTTCATCGTGGTAGATCTCCAGTCGTCCTTCACTGGAATCACGTCCGTTGACAAGACGAACATCTCCTTCAGTGTACGTCGCTAGAGGAAGATTAGATGAAGGCATTGTAAATATGTGAGCTTTGGACTACCAATTTAAAATCAATACATGAGCAAACACTCTACAAACATGTGCATGTATGTACATCTACACACACTGCCCCCAGAATACACACATGTACTGTATGCATACATAGATGTCAAACAATAAGAAGTAACTTATGCCAATACACATACATGATGCCATTCACATAAACTCCACAAATACACTCATGGCATATTAGAAAATTATGTTTCCATGAGGAATCTCTTCAAAACTATTGTAGAACACATTTTCCAACACACACACACACACACACACACACACACACACACACACACACACACACACACACACACACACAGACATGTACGTACGTACATACAGCCACACACACACATGCATCCACATATACGTACATACAGCCACACACACACATACATCCACATATACGTACATACAGCCACACACACACATACATCCACATATACGTACATACATCCACACACACATACATCCACATATACGTACATACAGCCACACACACACACACACACACACACATACATCCACATATATGTACATACATCTGCACATTACTCCCACATCTCTGGAGTGGTCACATCCGGTGCCCAAACTGCCCCATCCTGGAAATTGACAGTCAACCAGACGGTCTTCGTCGCCGTTACACTCAGGGTTGCTCAACCAGATGGGCCCCTCGCCCGGACCATAATTTCGGAATCCGAGTGAAGAATTGTAGCCCAAATCCCTACAGACTACGTCAGCATCAACGTCGGTCCATCCAGCATCACAAATTGTACCCCACGTCCCATTGTAGTAAATTTCCACGCGACCTTCTGTTGAGAACACTCCGCCCACCAAACGCACACTGAATGTGCCTCCATCTGGTGGCGCTGCATCCGGATCGTAGCACTCGATGCCGACCGGCTCGTAAAAGTAACAGTTGTGGACGCCCCAACCTTGGAAAGGGCACTCCCAGAGCTGGTTCTCTGTACCGTCACAACCCAAATCATCCATTAAGAAGTTACTGTCATAGGTGTAGTGTCCGTAGTAATAGTATCTGAGTGCTCGGGGGTAGCCCAGGGATCTGCAGGCCACATCAGCATCAAGGTTGCCAAAATAATCGTCGCACACTTCGCCCC
>OZ026557.1:4293965-4298965 GCA_964020155.1 Chondrilla cf. caribensis | reverse complement strand
GGCAAGATCAAAACCATCTCGGCAAACAGAGCCCCATCTTCCAACATAGAAGGTCTCCAATTTTCCTGTCAAGTTGAATTCAGTTCCAGAAAGGCGGACACTCCAGAATTCATAGTCAAAGTCAGTAGCATCTGCGAGAAAAGTGTTAAATCGGTGAACTAACCACAGCAATACCAAGGGTACTGTACATGCTGTACTGTGAGAAAAGTAGGGTACTTTGTGTAATGTACACACTACTTGTACTGTACAGGTGACCCTCTCTATTAAGGACCTCTTGGGATAGGTGGTCTGATATTGTGCAGTACACACTACATGTACTGCACAGGTGACCCTCTCTATTGAGGACGGCTTGAGATAGGTGGTCTAATATTGTGCAGTGCACACTGCATGTGCTGTACAGGTGACCGTAACTATTCAGGAAGTCTAGGGATATGCAAATTACATTATGATGGCAAAGTCTCAAATACTGCAATGAACATATCGAAGTTGGGAAGCCACTCAGGGGACACCCTCCCTGGGGACACCCTCCCTGGGGACACCCTCCTGAGGACACCCTCCTGGGGACACCCTCCCTGGGGACACCCTCCCTGGGGACACCCTCCCTGAGGACACCCTCGCTGAGGACACCTTCCCTGGGGACAGCCTCCCTGGGGACACTCTCCTGAGGACACCCTCCAGAGATATTTTACCACAGACATCATTCCTGAGGCCTTAGATGTCAAATCTGATTTAACAATGTACTCACAGTAGCAATCAGCCCCGGCATCTTCGTAATGTCCACAATTATGCTCTCCGAGAGTACTTCCGCAATCCTCAAGGTTGGTTTCAGTCCCGTCACAAGCTAGATTACTAAACCAAATGGGACCAATGCCCTGTCCGTAGGGTCGGCCATACGAGTGAGCCTGAGTGGCTCCGGTGAAGTTGGCCTGTCTGCAGGCAACAGTAGCATCAGCCAGATCCCATGAGTCATCGCACACCGTACCCCAGTGCCCGTGGTAGTAGAGCTCAACCCGGCCAGTCTTGCCTCCTTCTCCTCCGACGAGACGAATAGTCCCATCAGGAATGACTGTTCCATTTCCAGTCGGAGCTGGGAGTGGAAGAACAGCAGTATACTGTCAAATCTCATTAACACGAAAATGCTTAGCACAAAATGACTCTTATCACAAAACTTTTGTCAAGTCCCTACATTCACTGCTGATGTACCTAATTGGACCTACTTACCTAATACACATTAGGTAAGTACTGTTAACGCAAAATACTGTCAACATGAAATCTTGAAGTTGTCCTCAGAGCTTCGTATTGAAGAGGTACAACTGTAGTTTGCTATTGAACCTATGCTGTATTTCCCACGAGATTGAACAGCAAGAGAATGCTATTGTGTCAGCGTGCACACCTAATACTGATGGTGCTCAATCAGGTACACGTATTAAGGGACTGATGGGTAGTTCACAGTAATCTTCCTCACGATCTTACCTATGCACTCAACACCAACTTCAGAATATCCAGTCGAACAGTAACCCAGTTGTCCCCAGTTGAGGGGGAAGCATGTATCAATCCGGCTCTCATTTCCTTGGCAGTTCATGCTGTCC
Source organism: Chondrilla cf. caribensis (assembly GCA_964020155.1). Classification (NCBI taxonomy): domain Eukaryota; kingdom Metazoa; phylum Porifera; class Demospongiae; order Chondrillida; family Chondrillidae; genus Chondrilla; species Chondrilla cf. caribensis. The sequence continues at coordinate 4,297,376 of OZ026557.1, read as the reverse complement.
AGTTGGAAGGTACCGTCCCCACTTCCAAATCTGTCACCAAAGTGGTGCGCCCTGTACTCGAATCCAAGACTGCGACACACGACAATACCATCACGAGCATCAAAACCGTTCCTGCAGATGGATCCCCAAGCACCGTCATGATATACTTCTATGCGTCCTTCGTATTCATTTTGCCCTCCAACCAATCGGATTGGGATCTGGCTTTGAACTGGAAACAATAAGAGAAACAGAACCACATCATCAACTCTTCAGGAGGGATTGAAATACTGAAATGTGCCTCTACAAGTGCCTCACACATTGGTCTACCAGTGCCTCTACCAGTATCTCTACAAATGCCTCTACCAGTACCTCTACCAGAGCCTCTACAAATCAACTCACCATCACAGACAACCCCAGCATCCTGCGAATGGTTACAGGTGTGTACACCCAGGCCGGGATTTGGGCAGTCTTCGATGGCATACTCGGTCCCGTTGCAATCCAAGTAATCCAACCAGATGGAGCCAGTCCCTTCGCCATACATCATGGCATCCGTGTACACTGACACAGCATTCGGGAAACCCAATTCACGACAAATAACATCGCCATCCACTGGATCGAAAGAATTGCCGCAAATTGTGCCCCAATCTCCAGCACGGTTGATCTCCACACGACCTTCATGTGGGGAATCCCCACCAACCAATCGAATTGGATATACTTCATCACCTGAGTAACACACAATGTACAAAATAATGAAAGTTTGTATCCACACAAAAATAACTATAACTAACAAGAGATTGTGGATTGATAACTTACTGAAGCATCTCACACCGACATCTTGTCCACCAAAACAGCCAAAGAAAGAATGGTAGCAGCCTGATAGATCACTTTCATAGCCGTAACACCAGTAGAGAGCGAGATGGACTGTGGAAGGCCCACTACCAAAGGTTCCTGCTGGGAGAGCCTCGCCTCTGACATATCCAAGTGATTTGCATGCCACGTTAGCGCTGTCTTCATCGTGAAAGTAGATGCACACTCCCCCCCACGCACTGTTGTGGTATACTTCGATGCGGCCTTCATTGGAGGAGTTCCCATTGGCGAGACGCACTTGGTAGCCATCGTAGCTACAGCTCACACCAGCGAGAGTGTTACTGTCACAACCGGTTGTTTCTCCGAACTGAGGGTGCTGACAGTCCACCAACTGCTGCTCATCGCCAGAACAGTTGAGTTGTGAAAGGTAGATGACGTCATCAAGTGCCCCGTAGGATGAGCTGTCACTGAAGGTGGCAGTTCCCAAGTAGCCAAGCTGTCTGCAAGCTACCTGAGCAGCATTCTGATCAAAGTTGTGATGGCAGATCGATCCCCATGTACCAGCATGGTAAATTTGAAGTGTACCTTCGGTGAGAGTGGTACCACCAACAAGACGCAGGGCATTTTCAACTTCCATGGCTAAATAGAGCAGGCAGGTATTAACAATAATGCATCATGTGAGTATGTGCATCACTCTACAAATATTGACCCACCTAACACATTGTGTACACACCTATTATGTTAGTGATTATGGATACACACCCACAACATCTCTCAACAGGCATACATATGCCAAATTAGTCATTCATCACATATGCACACATGAAGCACACACATATACATATGCATACACACACACACACACACACACACACACACACACACACACACACACACACACACACACACACACACACACACACACACACACACACTTACGTGTACACCTGATACAAATATCACTGGTATGGTTGCAGCTAGTGGTTGTTGTATCAGAGCTACAAGAACTCAGTGATCCTTCACTTCCAGTGCAGCCCATGTTAGTCAGGTGGATTGGTACTGAGTCATTGGCTTGAATACAGACCGGATGGGCATCTGTTGATTCCCCATATCCAAACTGACGACAAGCAACATTTGCATCGTTGGAGTCCCAACCATCATCACAGATAGTTCCCCACTCCCCATTCAGAAAGTATTCCAGACGGCCCTCGTAGTTATGGTAACCATCAACCAGCCGAATAGGAGCAACTACATGAAGAGATGTTTTGTATGTTATAATATCACAAAATGCGAGGTGTGTGTGTGTGTGTGTGTGTGTGTGTGTGTGTGTGTGTGTGTGTGTGTGTGTGTGTGTGTGTGTGTGTGTGTGTGTGTGTGTCTACGTGGTGTATCCCCTAAGCTGGGCACTATGTACAACAGCACGACAGTACTTCGTGGGTGGTCCACTCTGAGTCGATAAAATCATTTTATTGAGAGAAGTGTATTCATAGCCAACCAAACATCCCTCCTTCAACAATATTCATAGACCTCCAAATACTCCTACCTACACTAGGTCACGCTTGACCTCCTGCAGCACTAGTTCATAAGAAGTTGACAAATATAGATAACGTCATATATAGCTAAATTGCCCACTCATAGGATGGCCAATCCGGTGTGAAGTTGTCATGTCGTCGTTGATCACGTTTTGTTTACCAATGACTTCCTCGTAGACAAGAGTGATGACCAGTAATACATATGTAGCAACAAGTACAAATTCTGCACATTGAAATGTACAATGTCATGTATAAAATGTTCATGATTTGCATTCTCTGATGTACCCTAAAACCGAAATGGGCTTTCCAGATTTTGACATCCTTATAGCCTTGTCAAAATCTTCATCACACAAACGCGAATCAATCATTTTGCTGGTGCCAGGAAACAAAAAGATGAAACAGGTCTTATTTGAAAATGGTGCTGTACAGCGAAGGAAATATTGTAAGTAGAGAACAACTCCATGAGAATACACGCTTTTGACCTGTGGAGGACCCTGGAAACAACTTTTAAAAGTAGAAACAACTTTAGAAGTATAAGCCTCTTTTACACTAGAGCTTTAAAGCAGTTTTTAAAGCTCTGAGGGGGCGAAGAGAGGGTGTATCAGGTCCTGCTTTGGGATGAAATGCTATTTGTTTTGGTATTAACAAGAAAGAGTATGTCATTTGTAGATCAATAGCCAGAAATCACATCAATGTGTAGAAACTGAAATACATTAATTTTAGCAAAAACTGTACATATTGAGTTCTGTTATGTGGTAGAAGTAGCTGAGGGGCTCCAGGGATGCATGGGGTTGAGTGCTGTGTGTGTGTGTGTGGGGGGGGGGGCATACCTAGTAGGTTTGGTAACCAAATAGGGATATACTTATTAGTAGACACAAGTCAGGAGAGGTAAAAAGGGACCCACAAATCACTTCTTGTCATCAGATGTTCTTCTTGTCAGGATTTGCTTACTGTAACATGTGCACACTGCTCCAGGAAACCAAAATGAATGATACTCAATATGTGGGTTGCATTGAGCAGGAATTTGTGGTAAGGGTGTGGAGACAACTTCAAAAGCATAGAGAGGGGGTATTGGGATCTACGTACTTTGGGA
>OZ026557.1:4278965-4288965 GCA_964020155.1 Chondrilla cf. caribensis | reverse complement strand
ACCTCTTCATCAATTTGTTCGCTCAATACAGCTTCACATTGATGTCTCATAGGTTCCAGCAAGAATTGATCTGCTGCCATTACAAGCTGTACACATGAAGCAAAAGGAGAAAAGAAGTGAACTGAAGTGGACACACGCACACACACACACACACACACACACACACACACACACACACACACACACACACACACACTGCACCTCACCTCAACACCAAGATTCAAATCATCGCGGGTGAAATTACACTTTCCTGTGTACAGGTATTCGAGAAGTCCCCTCACAACTTTGGCATCCAACTGTTGCATCTTTACCTGCATTAAAAAGGATACATGTAACACACAGAAATACTGATGAGAAACAAACAGAAAAATGATTTAATACACCAAAAAACTGATAAGAAACAAACAGAAAATTATATATTATTATTATACGTATATATAAGTATGTACATACATACATAGCATTGTAACAAACACTAACTGTATGAGAGTCGAGGTTAATGAGCGATAGTGCAGTGCTGGATTTCACAAAACCACATAGAATTAATCAATGTCCAGGACGTTTCGATCCGAGGATCTTTTTCAACTGGTACAAACCAGTTGAAAAAGATCCTCAGATCGAAATGTCCTGGAAATCCAACACTGCACTATCGCTCACTAACCTTGATTCTCAGTTACCCTTACGCAGCAATGAACCTATACCAAATCATTGTAACTGTATGTGTCCATATATTAGAAGAAACATACACACATAACATACAGTGAAACCTTGCTAATCCGACACCTCTCTAATCCAACATTCTCTCTAATCCGACCACTATATGAGGTAAAGTCACCATACATAAATATGGTATATAAGAGGCACTCCATAATCCAACAACCCCCTAATCAACATTATTCTCAGGTCCCATTGAGTGTTGGATTAGAGAGGTTTCACTGTACCACTGAACTGAGTGCACACCATCCATTATCAACAGTGTGTCCAAACCACAAAACGAACCTCTTGTCTCTTCTGTGTCCCCCAGCTGCTGGAGGCCATCATGGCCTTGAAGACAGCACTTTGTGCACAAAGGACAATCCGGTGAGCATGGAACCTCTTTCCGTCTTCGCTGATCAGGACAACATCACTACACAGAACGGACAACAATTACCAGAGAGAGGAGGAGTGAAACATGCTTGTGTAGTACTGTATGTATGCATAATAGAATGATGGAATTGTACAGTACTTATAATATAACTCACGTGCTTACAGTACATTAAACAAGAACGTATATACATACATGTTGGATGTTAGTAAGTACGTATAATATGTAACACGCACACTCACACACAGTGATTTAAGCACACAAAAACACACAAGCAAACATACACACAAATATACACATATGTACACACAAACATACGTACACACACACACACACACACACACACACACACACACACACACACACACACACACACACACACACACACACACACACACACACACACACACACACACACACACACACACACACACACACACACACACTTCAGCTCCCTCAGTAGACCTCACCTCAGACTTGGATTGTTGATGTACACAGAGAGGTCAAATAATGGTTCTGTCAAGAAGCAAAGGATCATCATACGCTCATGCATATATTATTATGTACATTAGTATGCATATTAGTATGCACTTACTGTGTGTACGTATTCACAAGTTATAATCCAGTACAAATACAGAATTACAGTTGCATTCGTACAGCATAGTACAGTGCATACACTGCCATACAGTATGAACATCTGGAGAGCGTTTCATACAGTATAACACAAGTGAAAACTAGGATGGCTTGCTATACAAATACGCATGTATGTATGTATGTTACCAGTACAGATTAGAACACTGGCTGGGTGTGTGTTGCACAGCTAATGGGGTGGTATATAGTCTCTCACCTTTGCCTTCAACTGGCTTGACCTTTGGGAGAGCAGGGTAACACTACAAGGATAGAGGAGGGTAGGGGAGGGTAGGAGAGGATAGGGTAGGAGGGTAGGAGGGGAGGATAGGGAAGGAGGGAGGGAGGATGGTAGGAGGATAGGGTAGGAGGGTAGGAGGGGAGGATAGGGAAGGAGGGAGGGAGGATGGTAGGGTGTAGGAGAGGATGAATCATTGCATCATTAAAAACACTAAACATACATACCACACGGCACTGTGAGCACATTATCATAATGGTGCAGAATGGAATGGGTGAATAGTGGTCCCAATGAGGACTGTGTCACATGTAAAGTGAAGGAGAGGCGGTGTTTGAGACAAACTTTTCAAGTGTCCCATTTTGATAGATACAGTACATTTACAGTGTGTGGTACCATAAAACACTGTACTGTATGCTGGCATAGTATTATATGCTGGCATACGTAGTCCTGTATACTGGCATAGTACTGTATACTGGCATAGTACTGTAAGCATGACATAGTACTGTATGCTGACATAGTACTGTATGCTGGCATAGTACTGTATGCTGGCATAGTACTGTATGCTGACATAGTACTGTATGCTGGCATAGTACTGTATGCTGGTAAAGTGCTGTATGCTGGCATAGTACTGTATGCTGGCTTAGTACATACTGTATGCTGGCATAGTACTGTATGCTGGCATAGTACTGTATGCATGACATAGTACTGTATGCTGGCATAGTACTGTATGCTGGCATAGTACTGTATGCATGGCATAGTACAGTATGCTGGCATAGTACTGTATGCTGGTATAGTACTGCATACTGAAGCACACCTTTATGGCCAGGAGATGCAATGGTGTTCGACGCGATGAATTGAGTGCAACAGGGTTGGCACCGAGCTTGATCAACACAGCCATCATCTGAGGAAGCGGCTTTTTTGTTGCCACATGGAGAGGACTGTAAAGCAAGACGGGAACACGCACACTAATACCACTGCTACACACAAACATCCGACACATGGAGGCTGGTATATATGGAATAGGACACTTATACATAGCATGACCTGGGTGCCTAGTATGTTGGCCATCATGGATCAAGGCTAGTGCAGGATAAATAAGATTCTGTCACCATGATTATAACCTCACAATTGAGACCACCTATGGGACCAGTCGAAGTACAGTAGAACCTCACTATTGAGACCACCTGTGGGACCAGTTGAAATACAGTAGAACCTCACAATTGAGACTACCTATGGGACCAGTTGAAGTACAGTAGAACCTCACAATCGAGACCACCTATGGGACCAGTTGAAGTACAGTAGAACTTCACAATTGAGACTACCTATTGGACTAGGTGAAGTACAGTAGAACCTCACAATTGAGACCACCTATGGGACCAGTTGATGTACAGTAGCACCTCACAATTGAGACCACCTGTGGGAGGAGTCAGTAGTGGCACATTTGTGTTACATTACAGGTACTAATACATACATAGTACAACAAATTGGGTACATTTAATGTGTACCAGCTGCATACATTAATGATGTACTCATTATACTGGGTTGGGCCTATTTGTCTACATCCAATGGCCAAACACTGCCTCCCAGACAAGAGCTGGTGCTGCAAAACTAAAGGAAGGTAGAACCTCACTTGAAGACCACATCGGTTAGGAAACTGCCTTAGTAATAGTAATTGTTCTATAATTTACAGTAGAACCTCACAATTGAGACCACCTATGAGACCAGTTGAAGTACAGTAGAACCTCACAATGGAGACCACCTATGGGACCAGTTGAAATACTGTAACAGTAGAACCTCACTATTGAGACCACCTATGGGACCAGTTTAAGTACAGTAGAACCTCACTATTGAGACCACCTATGGGACCAGTTGAAGTACAGTAGAACCTCACAATGGAGACCACCTATGGGACCAGTTGAAGTACAGTAGAACCTCACAATGGAGACCACCTATGGGACCAGTTGAAGTACAGTAGAACCTCACAATGGAGACCACCTATGGGACCAGTTGAAGTACAGTAGAACCTCACAATGGAGACCACCTATGGGACCAGTTGAAGTACAGTAGAACCTCACAATGGAGACCACCTATGGGACCAGTTGAAGTACAGTAGAACCTCACAATTGAGACCACCTATGAGACCAGTTGAAGTACAGTAGAACCTCACAATGGAGACCACCTATGGGACCAGTTGAAATACTGTAACAGTAGAACCTCACTATTGAGACCACCTATGGGACCAGTTGAAGTACAGTAGAACCTCACAATTGAGACCACCTATGGGACCAGTTAAAGTACAGTAGAACCTCACTATTGAGACCACCTATGGGACCAGTTTAAGTACAGTAGAACCTCACAATGGAGACCACCTATGGGACCGGTTGAAGTACAGTAGAACCTCACAATTGAGACCACCTATGGGACCAGTTAAAGTACAGTAGAACCTCACTATTGAGTCCACCTATGGGACCAGTTTAAGTACAGTAGAACCTCACAATTGAGACCACCTATGGGACCGGTTGAAGTACAGTAGAACCTCACAATTGAGACCACCTATGGGACCGGTTGAAGTACAGTAGAACCTCACAATTGAGACCACCTATGGGACCAGTTAAAGTACAGTAGAACCTCACAATTGAGACCACCTATGGGACCGGTTGAAGTACAGTAGAACCTCACAATTGAGACCACCTATGGGACCGGTTGAAGTACAGTAGAACCTCACAATTGAGACCACCTATGGGACCAGTTGAAGTACAGTAGAACCTCACAATCGAGACCACCTATGGGACCAGTGGAAGTACAACAGATCTCACAGGTGGTCTCAATTGTGAAATTGCACAATATCGCACAATAGAGTTCTTGCACACGCACGCACGTGTTGCCATTCTCCAGATTGATGCAGTTGGTGTCCATTTTCCACTTGTTAACCAGTTGGACCAAGATATCTTCGTGACCCTATTCGGGTGAAGTAGAAAAAAATGTTCAAATTGGTTCCCTGATTCTCCAATCTACTGCACACTTGATACCATATACATACATAGAAGAAACTCCACTACAGTAAGCCACTGATGGGGTTCGTCGAATACAGTTCTCCTCATTAAGTGAATATGTACACTTATGTATGTACACCGAAAGCACACACACACACACACACACACACACACACACACACACACACACACACAGGCACACCTTGGTTACAGCTTCACATAACCAGTCAAAGTCATGTTTAGTAAAATCTACAAGTTTTCCACTGTCAGCCATTTTCTGTCTCCCTTCCAGCACTGAATCAACAATACCACAGTCACCAGTTGCCATGGCAACAGTCAATAATCTACATTCAATGCCATGGAAATGATTCGGATCCATCTCGATCATCAGTTCGGGGATTTTCTCGAAAATACCACCTTGGATGGCCTGAACGAGACAGAGAGCTACATTCAAGCCATCTTGTAGCTTCACTTTGGAATAATTGGAACAAATACATGACCAAAATAAACAATCTCCAAACATACAACAATAAACATTATACTCACCTAACACACACAGTACACTCGATACAGTACACACAGTACACACAATATATACAGTACGCAGTACACACAGTACACACAATACACACAGTATATATAGTACACACAGTACACACAATACACACAGTATATACAGTACACACAGTACACACAGTACACACAATACACATACAGTGGAACCACTCTATTAGGGACACTTTGGGACTTTAATTTTAGTCCTTATTACAGAGGTGTCCTCAATTTAGAGGTCAATTAATACACTACAGTACTACAATGGGACACAGAATGGTGTCCTTATTATAGAGGTTTCTACAATTCAGAGGTTTGTAATAGAGAGGTTCTACTGTAGTACACACAGTACACACAGTACATACAGTACACACAGTACACACAGTACACACAGTACATACAGTACACACAGTACACACAGTACACACAGTACATACAGTACATACAGTACACACAGTACACACAGTACATACAGTACATACAGTACACACAGTACATACAGTACACACAGTACACACAGTACATACAGTACACACAGTACATACAGAATACAAATAGATAACACTTACAGTATGTACATACACAAGCACTGCATACACTGCATACAGCATGTACAAGTGTACATGTACCTAGTGTATGCATGTACAGCACTAGTACAAATACAATGGGCACCTCTATCAGTTGTGCTTGTGTATTCTTCCGCACTTTCACCGGGGAATCTGTGTCTTCCTGTTTTGCAGGTCCGTCCTCTTCTGTGGCTTCCACCTGTGTGCTACAGCCAGGAAGGAGCAAACGTACACTACGTACAGTATGTACTATATATTTATACTATGTATATATGTACTATGTATATTATACTATGTGTATCCTATACAATTGGAAGTACAGTAGAACCTCTCCACTGGGGACGCACTGGGACCATTGTCAACTTGGAACTGGCAGAAAACCACTGGGAGTACAGTAAAACCTCTCCACTGGGGACACATTTGGACAAAAGACAACTTGAAATGTGCAGAAAACCACTGGAAATACAGTAAAACCTCTCCACTGGGGACACACTGGGACCAAAGTCAACTTGGAATGTGCAGAAGACCACTGTCTACTGGGGACAGCTTGGGAATGAGGATAGGATGGAACATATGTACACACATCACCATTGGGAGTATGCGTACACAGTATACCTATTGGGGATGTTGCATCGGGAACACATTTGAAATTCCAGTCCATTTTAAGACCAGAAATACACATCACAAGTGTTGCATACAGTGGAACACTCTTACAACAAACTCCTCTGTAACTAACTTCTTGATGTAACAAAGCAATGATCTCAACCATGTGCTACAGTATCTCATAGGAAATTGTCCTGATATAACAAACTCCTGCTTATGACAAACTGTTTGACCCAGAATTTCTGGTTTGTCATATGAGTGTTCAACTGTAGCTTGAAGGAACCATCCCCTAGGTCCTACACATTCTCCCTCAACATTGCAACACATAACTCTGGCAACATTATCTCACTTGCTGGGGTCTATGCCCTTCTTTTCCAAGGCCTCCAAGTATCGAGGATGAGCTGGGACATGCGCAGATGTTGACAGGTCCTTGGTTAGCTGACAGCAAGTACTAGAATCAAAAACATATACGTACATACGTAGGTATACAAACATAGAAAGCATTGTGAGTGATGAATGGTCCAACGAGTAAGAACTTATTGCACCTCCCACTCATACCACTTTGTTTAGCTGGTACTCAGTGCAATCTCCTGGTTGGTACACACTCCTGGTTAGTAAACACTCCTGTTAGTACACATTCCCGGTTAGTACACAACCCCGGTTAGTACACACTCCTGGTTAGTACACACTCCCGGTTAGTACACACTCCTGGTTAGTACACACTCACGGTTAGTACACACTCCCGGTTAGTACACACTCCCGGTTAGTACACACTCCTGGTTAGTACCCACTCACGGTTAGTACACACTCCCGGTTAGTACACACTCCCGGTTAGTACACACTCCAGGTTAGTACACACTCCTGGTTAGTACCCACTCACGGTTAGTACATACTCACGGTTAGTACACTCTCCTGGTTAGTACACACTCCTGGTTAGTACACACTCCTGGTTAGTACACACTCCAGGTTAGTACACATTCCTGGTTAGTACACACTCCTGGTTAGTACACACTCCGGGTTAGTACACACTCCTGGTTAGTACACACTCCAGGTTAGTACACTCTCCTGGTTAGTACACACTCCTGGTTAGTAAATACTCCTGGTTAGTACACACTCCTGGTTAGTACACACTCCCGGTTAGTACACACTCCCGGTTAGTACACACTCCCGGTTAGTACACACTCCCGGTTAGTACACACTCCAGGTTAGTACACACTCACGGTTAGTACACACTCACGGTTAGTACACTCTCCTGGTTAGTACACACTCCCGGTTAGTACACACTCCTGGTTAGTACACACTCCTGGTTAGTACACACTCCTGGTTAGTACACACTCCCGGTTAGTACACACTCCGGGTTAGTACACACTCCTGGTTAGTACACACTCCAGGTTAGTACACTCTCCTGGTTAGTACACACTCCTGGTTAGTAAATACTCCTGGTTAGTACACACTCCTGGTTAGTACACACTCCCGGTTAGTACACACTCCCGGTTAGTACACACTCCCGGTTAGTACACACTCCCGGTTAGTACACACTACATACTATCAAAACACATACATATAATAATTATTATACATACATATGTTTCTTAGTGTCTAGACCACTTTACAAGGAATGAGAACTTGTTTAGACTGGGATGCCTTCAGCCCAATGGCTGTTATGCTATGAACAATGCTGACAGGAAGTGCGGTATCATCACACATAATATTAACACAAACATTTGGCAAGATGCTACCATTGAAAGAGGTCTGGATTGACATTCTTGACAGAAGAGAAGACACAGGACAGTTCAAGCCGGTGTGTGAAGGGAACAAATGTCTTACTTTAAGAGATCCATAGCATATTTCCCCTTGAACTGGTCACCATACTTCTGGGCTGTAGGATTCTGGGCATTCTAAAGGAGAAGGTTAACTTGTGAGTGGTGTGCTTAGCATATACATGCACATGGTAAGGATGTGGCACATGATTGTCACATGAAAGTCACCTGATATGCAGTGAAGGCCTTTAAATACAGCATATCCAGCAATGCTGTGATAGCTTCTGATGCTCTTGCCATTGTGAGCTCAATGTCAGAGCTGTGCAGTGTTTGAGATTCCATACACCTCTGAAACTGGAAGCAGAGGAACAGAATGTGTGTGTGTGTGTGTGTGTGTGTGTGTGTGTGTGTGTGTGTGTGTGTGTGTGTGTGTGTGTGTGTGTGTGTGTGTGTGTGTGTGTGTGTGTGTGTGTGTGTGTGTGTGTGTGTGTGTGTGTGTGTGTGTGTGTGTGTGTGTGTGTGTGTGTGTGTGTGTGTGTGTGTGTGTGTGTGTGTGTGTGTGTGTGTGTGTGTGTGTGTGTGTGTGTGTGTGTGTGTGTGTGTGTGTGTGTGTGTGTGTGTGTGTGTGTGTGTGTGTGTGTGTGTGTGTGTGTGTGTGTGTGTGTGTGTGTGTGTGTGTGTGTGTGTGTGTGTGTGTGTGTGTGTGTGTGTGTGTGTGTGTGTGTGTGTGTGTGTGTGTGTGTGTGTGTGTGTGTGTATTCTCGCCCATGTGTGTGTGTACATATGTGTGAGTGTTCCTGTGAGCATGTCCACACAGACTCACATAGCTCCCCATGCGGGAGACAGCCTGGGCATAGTTCACAATGATGTCAGTGTTGACAACCACCCTGTCTCTGTCCTCCTATGTAAACAAAAAACCTTATGCACTACACCTACACATTGTTACCATGGGAACACAAACATTTGCTTATTCTGCAAGTAGTTGATATATTTTTATGCATATGAACCAAAGCAGGTACAAATACCCTAGCAAATAGGGTGAGTCTGGCATGTGTATGTGAGCTTATCAGAAACAAATTGTCTGGCACTTCTGCACATTTTCGATTCCAATTTCACAGCCGAGTTGTTTGTTCTACTAATATTGCAGCTGGGTATCTGTTATCTGGCCACAACACAGATCCATCAGGGTCAGACGAGTGAGGGTCTACTGTACCGTACAAACTCACTCTCTCTTTGGTGTATGATCTGACAAGATTTTCCATCTCGTCCATCTTCTTTTCAAACTGCATCACTGAGTCCACAATCAACTTCATAGGGTACAGCTGTGTGTGTGTGTGTGTGTGTGTGTGTGTGTGTGTGTGTGTGTATGTGTGTGTACACGTGTGCATGCACACGTGTGTGTGTGTATGTGGGTGTGGGTGTGCATTTATGCATGCGGACAGTTCAATACGTATATAAATACAGCAAGTTCTCAAGGATATACAGTACACATACGTACTCTATACACGCACATTATAGTATGTACATCTATATACAGTATACTAATGTACATACGTATGTACATACATACAATATGG
>OZ026557.1:4268965-4273965 GCA_964020155.1 Chondrilla cf. caribensis | reverse complement strand
AATGTTACATTTAGTTCTAGTTTGGATTCTCCACTCTTTGTTTGAAATTCTATTGTAATGGTGCAATCGCCTCTACAAACGTAAGGAATAGGTCCGAGTACGTACCTCCAGCTAGGGTACCACTACCATATGCCATTCAATTCACGTTTCTTACCTGGTTAATGGGGAGTGGTGGGGGTGGAGGAGGCGGGGGAACATCGGGGGATAAGGCTTGTGCAACTGGAGGTACCGCCACCACTGGTTCCCTCTCTTCCATCACCTGCTGACTGACATCCTTGTCACCAACATAGGGGGGAATATCACCCAGCAAATGGCCCAACTAAAGGGAAGGAAAAACGTGAGTAAAAGAGGGTGGGAAGATCATTTCATGCTTATGCATCTTTGAGAAAGCTGTTCATCATAGTATGGCTGGTTGAACATGTGTACACCAGCACCGGTACATGCACACGAGCACAGGTACATGTACACCAGCACGGGTACATGTACACCAGCACTGCTTCATGTACACCAGCACCGGTACATGTACACCAGCACTGGTACATGTACACCAGCACGGGTACATGTACACCAGCACCGGTACATGTACACCAGCACCGGTACATGTACACCAGCACCGGTACATGTACACCAGCACTGGTACATGTACACCAGCACCGGTACATGTACACCAGCACTGCTTCATGTACACCAGCACCGGTACATGTACACCAGCACCGGTACATGTACACCAGCACCGGTACATGTACACCAGCACCGGTACATGTACACCAGCACCGGTACATGCACACGAGCACGGGTACATGTACACCAGCACCGGTACATGTACACCAGCACTGCTTCATATACACCAGCACTGGTACATGTACACCAGCACTGGTACATGTACACCAGCACTGGTACATGTACACCAGCACTGGTACATGTACACCAGCACCGGTACATGTACACCAGCACCGGTACATGTACACCAGCACTGGTACATGTACACCAGCACGGGTAAATGTACACCAGCACTGCTTCATGTACACCAGCACGGGTACATGTACACCAGCACGGGTACATGTACACCAGCACGGGTACATGTACACCAGCACGGGTACATGTACACCAGCACCGGTACATGTACACCAGCACTGGTACATGTACACCAGCACCGGTACATGTACACCAGCACTGGTACATGTACACCAGCACTGATACATGTACACCAGCACTGCTTCATGTACACCAGCACTGCTTCATGTACACCAGCACTGCTAGATACGTATCCATGTACATATAAGGCTAAATACACACATTCCAACTATCTGACATGTGTGGTTATCAGCTAGACTATTATATACTCTAGGCTAGACAAGCACATACAACATCACTTGCACACACAACACAACTGAGAGGCTGGAATAGGGAGTAACACAATGATCTGGACGTCACCTGTCCTTGATGGTGAGAATCCTCCATCAAGCCAGCCACTGGTGGGGGTGGAGGGGCAACGGGGACATTGGAAGATTCTGGGGTAACCATAGCAACTTCTGGGGTAGATTTTGGGGTAACCATAGCAACTTCTGGGATAGATTCTTGTGTAACCATAGCAACATCTGGGGTAGATTCTGGGGTAACCATAGCAACATCTGGGGTAGATTCTAGGGTAACCATAGCAACTTCTGGGGTCGATTCTGGGGTAACCATAGCAACTTCTGGAGTAGATTCTGGGGTAACCATAGCAACTTCTGGGGTAGATTCTGGGGTAACCATAGCAACTTCTGGGGTAGATTCTGGGGTAACCATAGCAACTTCTGGAGTAGATTCTGTGGGCATCGTAGGAACTTCAGTGGTCGGGGTATTCATTGCGACTTTGGGAGGAGAGTCAGGGGTAATCATGGCAACTTGTGGTGTGGAGTCATGGGTGATTTCAGCTACAACTGGAGTATCCGATGTTGCCATGGAAGTGGAATCTGGGGTAACCATGGTAACTTCTGATGTAGTATTCGGGGTCACTTGTGAGGTGAGTGAAGTGACATCTCGTGGGAGGTTGGGGGGAACGGTCAGGTCTTCAGTGGGAGGGGTAGGATGGAGACTGTCATTCACCTGTTGACTCTGGTCAGTCTTAGCATCTGGAGGTGAATCCTGCAGAGAAGGTTGGTGTGCACACAATAGAGCAGAAGGGCAAGGTGAAACAGTTGGCATTATGATAGAAGTTTCATTGGAATTCAACCCGCATACTTACAGTACATACAGGACATTCGTACATACACTACATACATACATACATTGGAATAGGAACTACATACTTGTACAATGTACGTATATGATACATGAACATTTGCATAGAAGGAAAATGCACTTATACACCCATTCCTTTCTAATGATGTGCACAGGGATTTCACGAGAAATGTCTGTCCACAAGACAAACACAGAAGTAACCCTTACCTGAGATACATCTGGTTCTTTCTTCTTCTCTTCCTCCTTCTCTTCCTTCTTGGACTTATCCCCTTCACGGGGAACGTCAATGTCATCGTTCAAAGGAGGCATTTCGTCTGCAGAGTAATACTCCTCTTCCTTCCCCTCCAGGCTACTGCATTCCTCAGGTAAATCTTCAACAACTGCCTCCACTTTCTCTCCCGATACAGGATTCTCAACCTTCTCCTCCACTACTTGATGTTCCAATTTCTCTTCCACTTCTAACTTAGAGGGACCATAGGGCACTTCCAGACTCACAAACATTTCCTTTTCAACTAGACTCTCATCTTTCTCTGTCTTGTTGGCCTCCTGGCCTTCATGGTTTGTTGCTTTGTTGCTGGTTGGAACTGAGGAAGGTTGAATTTCAGGAGATTTGACGGTCGTAGATTGTGTGGAAGGTGTTTGTGGTGTTTTCGAACCAGGTGCAGGAGGAGCAGGCCGGGCTGGAGTTTTGCGTACCTCTGATGTTTGCCCAACAACCTGTTCACTCTTGTGTGACGAATCTCTTCTAATGGGGTGGGGTGGGGGAGGACGTCGTTTAGACGTGTCGCTTGACGGTTCACTTTTTGGTGGAGTTGATGATGCTGGTTCACGGGATAGCTGTGGTTGGGGAGGTCTTGAGGGTGGGGTTGCTTTGGGTGGAGGTGGGCGTGGTGGGAGCTTCTGTTCGGGGGACTTTGATTTATTATCAATGCTGTCAAAATCAATAGATCTTCTCTTTTCAAGATCAGCTGCTGATCTCACGTACCCTCC
Source organism: Chondrilla cf. caribensis (assembly GCA_964020155.1). Taxonomy (NCBI): domain Eukaryota; kingdom Metazoa; phylum Porifera; class Demospongiae; order Chondrillida; family Chondrillidae; genus Chondrilla; species Chondrilla cf. caribensis. Next base: position 4,270,752 of record OZ026557.1, on the reverse strand, counting down.
GGGTATTCGACGTGGAGGAGTTGTTTTGGCTTCAATCGACGATCCTCGGGGAGGAGGCGGTCTCTTCACCTGCTCCTGTTCACTGCTCTGTCGTTTCGGTTGTAAGGTCATTGCTCTCTTTCTGGGATCCTCTTTGGGAGCCACATGCAGCTTCTGCAGCTGGAAGCAGTTACGGCAGACCGTACGTCTGAGCCTTTGTGGGACAAATTTGGAGCAAATGTAGTCATCAGTACTCATTTCTACAAGAAACAAGAGATAACGTTAGTTTGAAAACATCTATATAAGAATGGGAGATGCCAATAGGTTCCTCTTGGGGATGTACTGTTTATCTACATGCATGTTTTATGCTCTTCGGCATACACACTTCAAGATCAAATCACTCATACACACATACATACACAAGTACATACATTGGGGGCTGAACACCATGAGCTAACTGCATGCTTGTCAGCACACACTGTTTACAACACGATCTGTCACACTGTGGATGTCCTAAAGGTGTTCCCAAGTCTCGAACCATGTCTATCAGCAACAAAAGGTCCCTCCCATTGTTATACATGGCTGCTTTCAACAGCCACCTTGATGTGGATGTCTGAACGTGTTTACAGATCCAGTATACTTGAAGCCAAGGACCTAACTTATTTCCTCTTTTCTAGGAGCTAAATGAACTGTTTCAATATATTATACTCATATTTGTACCTATTGGATGCATGCATGTAGTTGTAGCTGTAATTTAGTGCGGTAGAAGCTGAGATAAGAACACAGTGACTTGTATGCTATCCCAGAACACTACAAACTGTTTACTATACTCCGTGTGGCCATGCATAGATACTGGTTCAGCTTATTGCACAACGAAATTATAGAGTTGTTGTACGAAAATATACGAGTTTACAGAGTTGTTGTACGAGTTTATAGAGTTGTTGTACGTACGTGTTTATAGAGTTCTTGTACGAGTTCACAGAGTTGTTGTACGAGTTAATAGAGTTGTTGCACGAGTTTATCTACTAATAAGTAGACAATGCGAGACTGGTCACTACAGACTACTGAAGGGGTGGGAGTTGTCTAATATGGGCGCACACCACAAGTGGAAAATGTCTTAAAGGGCACGTTTTCAATTAAAAGAATCATTCGACGATGTGGACCAAATGGCCGCCTTAGGGTTGGGTTCCATCGCACGGGAGAATGACGAGACTACAGGCTAGCCTTTCTCATCTACATTGAGTAGTCAATGGGGGAGGCACGAGGATGTCGAGGGTAGAGTCCACTCCCGACAAAAAGCAACGGTTGAAATTGAAATTGAATGCGAGGACTGCACCGGCTATTGCGAAGGCAAACCGTACACGTCCACTTAAACCATGGATGCTTAAACTACTGTCAAGCATAATTTCAAACACGCTAAACCACGCAAACGACTAAATACCAGGTAAACAAGGTCAATTTTCACGGTCGATCCAGGCTCTACACTTACAGGTGACCTTATCAATCAACCGGGGAAAAGGCAACGCAGAAAAGAAGCTTGGAGCGGTCTGCATACATGCAGCATGCAACCTACCTGGATCACTTGAGTGAAAGACTCTATAACAAAATAATCTGAAAACTAGTATGCAAAACTCGCTGGGCAGAAACCGAATTTCAATTTGGGGTGAACCCCAGCTATTAATTTGTGACCCCGCCTCGCTTGGGCTCGCGGTTCCCTGCTAGGGAGCGTCAGTGTCTTGCGTAGCCAGTCACAAAATGGCCGTTGAAGGGGTGTGCACCAATATTAGAGATGATGGAGAGACTCTGCC
>OZ026557.1:4258965-4263965 GCA_964020155.1 Chondrilla cf. caribensis | reverse complement strand
TTCTATTCAATGAAATACACTAATAGATTGGGATGAAACCGTAGAATGGTGTGAATTTCAAAATATACAACCAATAATGTCTACATCAAACATTAAATGAGGGCATTGTAGTTGACACTTCTGAATGTGGAACTGGTACCATAGCCTCAGTCACCCATGGCACACACACACACACACACACACACACACACACACACACACACACACACACACACACACACACACACACACACAATAATTACATATACATATTGCCACAAACAGCTCATATGGTAAACGTCTTATAAAAGTTCACTTACCTGATCTAAAACCAACTCTTGCTGAAGTCACATAGTCAGCTGTTCCAGGGCTGGTGTGATTCAACTGAATTGAGTCTGTGTTTGTATGTGCTGGACTGCCACCTATAATGGAATGGATTCCTCCAGGTCCTGCCTCAGTTAAATAGTCCACTACTAGAGCATGTAGTGTATCATTGGTGTATGTGACTATGATAGTGGCGATTTGTGTGCTCACTGGGTTACTCAAGATTGATGGAACAGGATCCTTCAACCTGAGGCTGATACTGGTGGCTCCAATGCTACCAGCTCCATACAGTGGTAACTTCAGTAACTGCGTCTCCCTGACCCACTCCGTGGGATCAACATAAATGCCAATTTGACTGAACCCAGAATCGTGCAGCTGACCCCACAGGCTTACAACCGGACCGAGGATGGATGTAACAATTCCGCTCATTCTTCCACCACCGTATTCTCTCGTTTCAGTATGTGTTTCGTTTTTCACACTAAAACTAAGGTAATTCACAGAAACACCCCCTTCAGCTGTGTAAAAGCCACTTATACTCTCAACGAACTCGCTTTCTCCGAGGTCGACAGTAAATGAAGGGACTGTTGCTACCGAGTTCTCTTGGGACAGAGAGGAGCCAAATTGAACAAGCTGCGAATCAACCAGGACATCTTTAACTATATACGATGCTTGGATCGCTACTATCCCCTCGGAATTGTTGTACCATACTTGAATTCGGCTCAAACGAAAGCTGCCTGCGTTCTCCTCGAGTTTCAGCTCCGGATCCTTGAGGTGGTCAAATGTTGTCGTAACCCCTTCTTGCACCACTCCAGGTCCCCCAGCACGAAGGAAACGTCCACACGACAGAGCTAAACAGCATAACAGAACCACAAACGGAGCTGCAATACTCATCTCCCAACCTACGAAACGTCTGGACACACCTACCTAGAGTAGTCTCACTTAGCCAGGTTGTTTATACTCATGTTATGTCGCAATTCTGATGCAGGCGTCACTCGGCCATTTAATAATTGCACAATCAGCACACATTTACGTAAATGGCCGACAAAACGGGAGAAACGCCTGCTCATCAGCAGTTGATAACCAAAGAAGCAGATTTAGCGAACGTTCATCCTGGAAAGAAGGACTCAGGAGAAAAAGAAGGCGGTCCTTCTAACGTCAGACAAGATTTGGTAGGTATATTTTTTCCCTACTGGTTGCTATTAATATAGTGTCTATGATAGTATAGCCTTACCCAGGGGTACAAGGGTGCTACAAATCGGCTTGTTTTGTACACAGGTGGAAACAGCTGCTCGTTTTCTAAACAATTCCAAAGTACAGGGCTCGAGTCTGGAGAGTAGAAAGTCCTTCTTGAGAAAGAAAGGTGATGACGTGGTGATGTCTCAAGTCTTGAGTGGAAAAAGCATACACTTATAAATGCATGTATTTCATGTAGAGAGTGTGAATGAGGACTGTTTGTATTGTGCTATACTAGCAAAAAATGTTAATTTACTGCAATGTGATAGTACTAGACACACAAGTTCACACACACACACACACACACACACACACACACACACACACACACACACACACACACATGCACACACACCAGTACACACACACACATTTGCACACATACATACACACACACACATTTATTATATGGTTGCTATAAGGTTTAAATGATGCTGAAATTGAGCTGGCTGTTGCCAAGGCCAAAGAGGTAAACCCTGGACTGGGAATGCAAATTGCTCAGGCTCCGCCTATGTATGCCACTGCCCCACCCATTCCAACCAACGATGCACAAGTGACTCCAAGGCGGGGTTGGATGGACTACACCTTGGCAGCTGTCATCATTGCTGGTGTCTCGTATGTGGTGGTGATGTTCATTAAGGTATGGATGGGGGGTACGTAGGGTGGTCAGTGTTGGCATACAGGGGAGCCTTGCCTAACAATCCAACATCCTTGTAATCCTGTATACTAGAGTATGTCAGAGAATATACAAGAGTATAGCTAAAGTATACTGGAGGCCGGTACTATGGTATACTTTAGTATACTGCAGTATATTCTAGTATACTCTAGTATACTCTGGTATATCAGGGTATACCAGAATACACTGCAATGTGTACTAGAATATATGTAATATACTGGTGTATATCACAGTAAATCACAGTACATTATAGTATATTACAGTAAACTAATTATAGTATACTACAGTACAGTATACTACAGTATATCACAGTATACTAGAGCAGATCACAGTATATCACAGTATACTAGAGTAGATCACAGTATATCACAGTTTGCTAGAGCAGATCACAGTATATCACAGTATAATCTTGTACACCAGAAATATATACTTGGGTGGTTTTGGAAACGTGAAGAACAGTTGGACCAGAAGATGGAGACCATTAAGGACACCTTGGACCAAACCAGACAAGAGTTCAGTCAAGCAGGTTTGTGATGCTATTCTGTAGTGATTGGAGAAGAAAGGGTATGGGGTTGAGGTTTGTGTAGAAGTGGATGTTTGTTTGAACATGGATAGTACAGTGTATATATGGTGTGTGTGTGTGTGTGTGTGTGTGTGTGTGTGTGTGTTTGTGTTGTGTGTGCGTGTGTGTGTGCGTGTGTGCGTGTGTCGCATGTGGGGGGTTCTGTACTGTATGTGTGCCATATGTATATATGGTGTGTAAGGGTATGTGATGTATGTATGAGTGGTATGTGTGTGGTGTGTGTAAGAAAATTTGTGTAAGTTATGCATGCATGTTTTCAGCCATGTACCAAGGCCATAGTTGTTTGCACACATACAGACGCGCACACATATTTACATTAACATATCGTATAACCTGAACAATGTAGTTGAGGGCATCAAGGAAGCAACTGAAGCAATGCATGTAAGTCTATGTATGTCAGGAATCTATTCTTGCAAGTGTTTTTGTCGTCCCTCACAACCACAACTAGGTGCATTTACATGTCCTTCTCTCAGACAATAGGTTTATAGTTGTCTTTCACAACTGGTGTCTCCCTTTGTTTGTTGTACAATGATAGTATTATTATGTTTATTGTAGGAAGTAGCCAACCAACAAAGAACATTTTTGAGTGATATGTCTATGGTATGGATGTTGTGTGTGTGTGTGTGTGTGTGTGTGTGTGTGTGTGTGTGTGTGTGTGTGTGTGCGTGTGTGCGTGTGTGTGTGTGTGTGTAGTGTATGAGTGTATATAATATATAATCTGTTATACGTACAGTATATGCATCTTTCCTACTTGTTGGATCATAAGACAATTATTACATCTTTTTGTGACTGTCTGCAATTGAAGTTGTGATTTCCTTAGCATTCTATCCACTGTCATTAACTTTGTGTTTCGGCACTGATTGTTGCTTGCTGTTTGTCACACACAGGAAGCCGTGCAAGAGAACAACAAACGACTGTTGCAAGAAGTTAAATCGGACATCACGTCTATTAAAGGACTTATTTTAGGAAAGTACGTATAATGCATGTACCTGCGTGGTGGAATACATAATAATATTATGTATATAATACACTTGAGCCCAGGTTACACTAGTGATTTGAAACACTTCTTTTAAATCAGTTTTAAACTGGTTATATGCCACCTCAATATGGTTTACTTAACACACATCCATCTACACACGTGCAAACACATGCAGTACATACATAGGATGATAATATATCAATCCGGGGTGGTGTTCAAGAGAATACAACTTGGTTTGCATCCACCTTAGGAGCCAGTTCCCAAGTCCACCAACCACCAGTGGTATTCCCGCCTGGCAGAAGTCAGTGACCCTACCGCCGTCCTCCCCCTTTGAGAAAGTGGATGTGGAAGACAATGTCCCTCTAGCAGCGCCCGTAGAGTCTGGTACCAACGACGACAAACAAGGGACATAAACGACATAGCATGTAGAATGAACGTGGACAGGAAGCTACAATTGTTCACTATTTCATTTAAGACGGTTGCCGTAGTGTACATGTGTGGTTTTGAAGTTGTTGTGACATTTGTGAATAATAATGTATGAGAATCAGTATAATAATTTAATTATTGGTGAGTAGGTCGGGGATGTATATGTGTTCTTGATCAGTTTAATTGCATTGTCTGTCTTTAGACAATAACATAATAAAGTAATAATATACAAGATTAAGAATTTTAACACTTGACTTTCGATATTTATCTAAAGTGAATCATGAACATCATCATCAATATCATCACAACCGCCCAAGGATGCGAAAGTTGTTAGACATGTTGGTTGTATTTCTTTATAGTTGTAGGACTATTGTTTAACACGTCTATAGTGCATGATATTCAAACAATTCGTTTCACAAATTAATCATTCATGCAACATTTCACCCATCACGGGCTTCTTCAAGCACATACAATGTGTGCCTGAAGATGTTCAATGTCTTGATGCCTTGCATGTGCCTGAAGAAGCTCGTGATGGGTGAAACATTGCATGAATGATTAATTTGTGAAAAGAATTGTTTGAATATCGCTATAGACGTGTTAAACAATAGTCCTACAACTACAAAGAAAAACAAACACCCAAGGAGTTGTTTTGACCATATTTGGCAGGTTTGGAAAGTGTGGCGCTATGACCAAGACTTGACCCATGAAATAGCACCACAGATACTGCAGAGTATGTACGCACAACCAGCTGCACTAGGTTATTGCGTTTCTAGTACGTTGGTTTGCGTTTCCTTTGATGA
>OZ026557.1:4198965-4253965 GCA_964020155.1 Chondrilla cf. caribensis | reverse complement strand
GAAGGGGTGTGACCATGCAAGACACACCCACTGGACACCAGAGTACTTTCATTCTTGTGTATACATGTACACACTTATACTGGCACACACAGTCATATACGTAGGCACATCTATGGAACACATAGGCACATCTAGTGAACACATAAGCACGTCAGTTGAATACATTAGCACGTCAGTTGAACACATTAGCACGTCAGTTGAACACATAGGCACATCTGTGACTTATAGGCACATCTATTGAACACATAGGCACATCTAGTGAACACATAAGCATGTCAGTTGAACACATAGGCACATCTAGTAAACACATAAGCATGTCAGTTGAACACATAAGCACACATGTGAACATACACACATTCGTGAACCACACACGTACATGTACGTATATGGGGGATATATAGTGTGTACTTCACGTGTTATATTGTACTGCTACAGAACATGAAGAATATGAAACGATTTGTAAGATGCTTCGGATGGAGCACCAGGAGCTCCAGCATGACATTCAGTCCCTTACTGAGGTCATTTCCTTACTTAGTGCTCTCAGAAAGGAATACAATGTAAGCCCTCACCTGTGTGTGTGTGTGTGTGTGTGTGTGTGTGTGTGTGTGTGTGTGTGTGTGTGTGTGTGTGTGTGTGTGTGTGTGTGTGTGTGTGTGTGTGTGTGTGTGTGTGTGTGTCATATACTCCCACCCAATTCTCTACATATAAATTCCATGTACTGTATGTTTGAACCTAGTCCCATTCCCATTTTGTATTCAGAATCTGGAGGTCAAGCAGTTCAAGAACTACTTGAAGGCTCTGCAGGTCATGTTGATGAAGAATAAGGCCATGATACGTCAGTACGAGGGGGGGAGACTTGACATCTCCATCCCGTCCAAGGAGGGAGGTCTAAGGAAGGTTCGAAGGACCTACTCCTTCTCCTCTGAGGCAGACAAGCTCCAATTCATTGAGGAAATGAGACATGCGAAGCTGAGAGGCAGTAAGTGAACTTGTAAGATGGTTACCATATCAGCTGTTTGTGTCAGCATGTATGTACATATATGTAAATAGTGTATATTATGTGCATATTTGTGTGTGTGTGTGTGCATGTTTCTCTCTCTCTCTCTGTGTGTGTGTGTGTGTGTGTGTGTGTGTGTGTGTGTGTGTGTGTGTGTGTGTGTGTGTGTGTTTGTGTGTGTGTGTGTACTCTTATAAAATTGAACAAATTAAATAAAATTGTACCTCATCCATGTTTCACTCACCTTCCTTGTTCTTCAAGAGCTTGAGAACAATCCAGCATGGCTGGTTAGCCGAGATCACTCTGAAGAGGACGAACTGTTACAGCCAAAGTCAAGAAAGTTACCTCTCTTTGTGCAGTCCATCAAGTGTTCTGTCAGCGACATACCGGGGAACATGTCTGTGAGTGGTGGACTAGGAAAACATGCACATGCATGTGTGGATGTGCACACCCACCCACACCCACCCACACACACACACGAGTGAGAATACACACACACACACACACACACACGCACACATACACAACACACACACACACACACACACACACACACACACACACACACACACACACACACACACACACACACAATTCTTACACATACGTATTGCACCCAAGCACCCATATGTATGTAAGCTCATCATGCAGTGGTCTCTCACTCACACCTCCAGACGGACTGTGCTGTCCACACTGGACTGAACAAGGTCTGGATAGCGAGTGGAATGATGGCTAAATCTCAAATTGCAATCGTGGAGTGTACCACAAGGGAGCAGTTGCTAACAGATTGCTTCTCGGTGGAGCACAGGGTACTTTACATGGTGTATGTGCCTGGAAGTGAGAAGAAGCCGGACGGACAGGGAACAAAAGATGCCTCTACAGTGTGGATGGGGTGCCAGGATGGAAAGTGAGTGTGTGTGTGTGTGTGTGTGTGTGTGTGTGTGCGTTTGTGCGTGCATGCCTGCATAGGTGAGTGGATTGGCGTGTATGTGAGTTCCTGTGTGTGTTTGTGTGTATATGTGTATGTAGAGGTATCAAGCAAAAGCAGCTAAAGAAAGAAAGCGCGTGTGTATGTGTGTGCATGCACAAACACACACATGTACACCTGTGCATGTTCTCAATGCTGACTTTTCCCCACTCAGGTTGCTGGTCTACAGTGCGTCTACTCAGGAGAAAAGGGAGTGCTTGTCAGACGTTACTCTCCCAGATGCAATAACATGCCTTGTCTACAATCTGAGGAAGGTTTTCGTAGGCACAGCTGCCGGAGAGGTGCTTATATTTCAAAAGAACAAACCAGGTATTACTCCACACATCTGTACCTATTCCTATCTGTACTAATGTGTGTGAACACATTTATGTACTGTACTTTTCCATGTGCTATGTGTGTTTATACTGTGTATGTGTCGTAGGTATCTAAGTATATGTACGTCTATATGTACAGTATGTACACGTGTATGTACGTATCTACATACGTATATGTACAGTATGTACATACATACATGTGTATGTTTTTATAAGTACTGTATTTACATATGTACGTATGTTTCATACACATGTACACAATATGTATACATACATACGAAGTACCCAGTATTCAGTATTGGACTGTGGTGTTACCTCTGACGACCTTTCTCTCCTCCCGTGTAAACTCGAATCTTCCCTCCCTACAGCCAACACCTGGAACTGGGACAATCCGGCCAAGCTTCAGTTGAAGGAGGGTGCTGTGAGGTGTGGATGTATGGTCAAGCCATTCCTCTGGGTGGGCAACATCAACTACATCTGCGTGATCAGCACGGTCTCTCAGACAATACAGGTACCTTATGTATGCCATAGTGTGTGTGGTGTGTGTGTGTGTGTGTGTGTGTGTGTGTGTGTGTGTGTGTGTGTGTGTGTGTGTGTGTGTGTGTGTACAGTATGTGCAGGTACGTATATGTGATGTGTACATGCAATGACACACAACCATATACATGTGTATACATGCATGTATGCACACACGTGCACATGCATGTAGACTATACACACACACACACACACACACACACACACACACACACACACACATACGCAAACACACACACACACACACACACACACACACACACACACACACACACACATACGCAAACACACACACACACACACACACACACACACACACACACACACACACACACACTCACCTAGATACTTCAATACTTGCAGACCTATAAAAAGGTTGGTGATACTCCAGTACAATCTGTGAAGAAAATGGTCCCAATAGGAGCAGGAGTTTGGATCACCCTCAGACATACCTTGAAACTTCTACTTTTGCACAAGACAACTCACCAACTCCTGCAGGAGGTCAACATTGAAATGAGCATTACTCCTATACTGAAAGGTACTTACAGTTGGTAGGGTGCGGTGTGTGTTGTGTGTGTGTGTGTGTGTGTGTGTGTGTGTGTGTGTGTGTGTGTGTGTGTGTGTGTTTGTGCATGTATGTGTGCGCATGCATGTGTCATTTAAATTCAAGTCTAACTAATACACCCCTATTTCAAAAGCAACTACGGGATTCTCCCTAGGAGGAAAGAGGTTCCTGTAATGCTGGGTATCATCTGTAATTTTCAAATTGGTCATCAGAGTGTCGCGATTGATTCATTGATTAATCACTAGTTTTTTCCTTCTTGTGATTAATGGATTTGCTGTCTCTTCTATGGAGAATTAAAGTTAATATCAAAATTGATTGATATGTCAATTGATTGATTGATTAATCGTCCAACCATAGTTTCCCATGTGGGGTATTAGGGTTAATCTTACTCCGTGATATAGTGGAACCTCTATTAAAGGACTCTCCCAATAAAGGACACCATAGAAATTACCTCCCTACAAAGGACACTCTGTAAGGCACCAGAAATGTACTTTCCGTTAGTACTAATACATTTTACACCTCTGAAGAGTGGACAACGTCTCTACAGTGGACAAATTAGTTGGTCTCAATGTGTCCTTTTTAGAGAGGTTTCACTGTACTTTGTATTTAGTGGAGTTTCTCTCTGTCCTCCAGATGTTGTGTGTGTGTGTGTGTGAGTGTGTGTGTGTGTGTGTGTGTGTGTGTGTGTGTGTGTGTGTGTGTGTGTGTGTGTGTACGTGTGTTCTTACTCCATGATACTTTGTATTTAGCGGAATTTCTCTCTTTCTTCCAGATGTTGGGGTCTACCAGCATGTGCCGATGCTAGGATGCTACATCAGCTCACTCCTGGTCACACCCGGATACCTATGGGTGGGGCTCTCCAATGGTTTGATCGTAATCTACCGGATCCCGAGACTGGAGGGTATCCCAACCATCATGTCCCGCCCCTACCTAGCTCAGGATTCTCACTTGGACAACGTACGTGTCATGATATACGTCAACACCTCTTCGTCTCTCGAGAAGGAACAACTGGACAAGTTCATCGAGGACACTGCCGAAAATATCGGCAACATCGTTGTTTCGAATTTGGAGTCAAAGGTGCGTGACCTGACTTTGAAGGCCCGCGAATCGGTGATCAGAAAGGAATCCATGGACGAGGGGCTACCGGAACCAACCATGAGGAGAACTGAGTCACAGAGTGAAAATGCTCCGTACAGGCAGGTGACTGCAAAGTTGTTGATCGGTGATGTCTTTGAGGGGAGTGCTGAAGATATGGAGGAAGGAAAGAGCGAATACGTTTCTCCCCAGCAGAGTGTAATCGAGGAAGAAGAGGAAGCAGCGGAGGTTGGGACCAGACCAAGGTTGACATCCGATGGGGATAAGATGAGACCGACTTCTGCATCTTATTTGAGTACCACGGAACACCAGCAGAGAGAGGAGCAAATGAGGAAGGAAATTGGACAGACAATCGAGTCACAATTATCCGTTACAGGATACGAGTCTCTTGGTCGATACATGTGTGCTGATCCAGAAAGCATTGCTGTTGAAGACTTATACGAACCTGTCGATCCGTCAGAATTCTCTCTCAACTTCAAACCCTCCCGGACCAGCGAACGCAGCATTCACTTTGTGCTCACGAGTGCAAGGGGACTGCGTGACATTCGACAGCTCATCAAGAGGACAAAGGAGGAGGAGAGTCAAACACTGGCCAGCAACGTCTCCTGCATCAATGTTTATGAGATTCCCGATTTGTAATCGTGCTTGATAATTGTTTGATATCCCTTAATAATGAAACAATTCAATTGTTTGTGTAAATATTGACTACACAATACGTGGGATTTGTGTGTGTGTGTGTGTGTTTACTTGCGTATGTATTATAAATGATATGATGTTGTTGTAAATAATTGTATTCTTTATTTGATGCACAGGTATTATGTTAGCTAGATTTAATTCTGATTTACCTTTGTATTAATTTTGACATTAAATTTTAATATTGAATTAATATACGTAATACAGTGAATTCTCGTTAATCCACCACTGCTTTATCCAACAAACCTTTTAATCTGCCACAATTTCCCAGTACCAATATAATGTACAAGTACCAATGAATATCCAGTTAATCTGCTGAACTCGTTAATCCACCGTATTTGGAAACGAATTGTGACAGATTAATGAGTATTCACTGTACCAGTATGTATATGCGTATATACATAATATGTGGATAACTGTTTTATTGTATGTATATATTTCATGATCACATAATACACAATATACAATATCAATTATAAATATATTCGATTATGATAATCACAATGTTATACAGTACAGTAAATTCTCACTAATGCAACAAACCTTATAATTTGCCACAATTTCCTAGTACCAATGTAATATACAAGTGCAATTGAAATCAGAATATCCCTTTTCATAATTCACGAAACTAATTATTCCTTCTTACTTTTAGAAAACAAAATGCAGTGGAGTAATGTGTATTAATCCAGTACGTAGAAACTCACTAGGACAATATCATAGGAGTTGATCCACAAAGTCACATCTTGTTATCAGATGTTCTTATCAGGATTTACTTGATATTATGTACACAATTACAGCAAAATAAATAATGATTAAAAATTTGTTTGTATTAAGCAAAATGGGAATTGTCTCATATGTTAGTTCACATCCCCTACTAGGTCTATTAGAAATATCAGGCTGACACGCCCACTTTCCCATGAGCTATTCAAAAAGGTGCTTAGCATTTATATTTTCTATACTCTCCCATACATTATAAAATATTAAGCATCTCCGAATGTAGCTTTGGTCATGGGCCACCTACGAAGATGGGGATTGTCTTATATGTTAGTTCACATCCCCAGCTAGGTTTGTCTACAGTATCAAGTTGACACACCCTCTCCCTCATGAGGTATGCAAAAAGGTGCTTAGCGTTTTCTCTCCCATACTCTCCCATACATTGAAAAATTATTAAGCACCTTCCAATGTAGCTAGGGTTACGGGCCACCTATTGAGATGGGAATTGTTTCAGAAGTTGATTCATGTCCCTGACCAGATCTGTCCGAAATATCGAGTTGACACACCCCCTCCGCCATAAGCTATGCAAAAAGGTGCTTAGCGTTTTCTCTCCTGTACTCTCCCATACATTGAAAAAATATTAAGCACCTTCCAATGTAGCTGGGATTACGGGCCACCTATTGAGACGGGAATTGTTTTAGACGTTAGTTTACATCCACAGCTAGATCTGTCTGAAATATCAAGTTGACACGCCCTCTCCCTCATGAGGCATGCAAAAAGGTGCTTAGCGTTTTCTCTCCTATATGTACTCTCCCATACATTGAAAAAATATTAAGCACCTTCCAATGTAGCTGGGGTTACGGGCCACCTATGGAGATGGGAATTATTTCAGATGTTAGTTTACATCCCCAGCTAGGTCTGTCTGAAATATCAAGTTAACACGCACCCTCTCCCATGAGCTATGCATAAAGGTGCTTAGCGTTTTCACTCCTATACTCTCCCATACATTGAAAAAATATTAAGCACCTTCCAATGTAGCTGGGATTACGGGCCACCTATTGAGACGGGAATTGTTTTAGACGTTAGTTTACATCCACAGCTAGATCTGTCTGAAATATCAAGTTGACACGCCGTCTCCCTCATGAGGTATGCAAAAAGGTGCTTAGCGTTTTCTCTCCCATACTCTCCCATACGTACATTGAAAAATTATTAAGCACCTTCCAATGTAGCTAGGGTTACGGGCCACCTATTGAGATGGGAATTGTTTCAGAAGTTGATTCATGTCCCTGACCAGATCTGTCCGAAATATCGAGTTGACACACCCCCTCCGCCATAAGCTATGCAAAAAGGTGCTTAGCGTTTTCTCTCCTGTACTCTCCCATACATTGAAAAAATATTAAGCACCTTCCAATGTAGCTGGGATTACGGGCCACCTATTGAGACGGGAATTGTTTTAGACGTTAGTTTACATCCACAGCTAGATCTGTCTGAAATATCAAGTTGACACGCCCTCTCCCTCATGAGGCATGCAAAAAGGTGCTTAGCGTTTTCTCTCCTATATGTACTCTCCCATACATTGAAAAAATATTAAGCACCTTCCAATGTAGCTGGGGTTACGGGCCACCTATGGAGATGGGAATTATTTCAGATGTTAGTTTACATCCCCAGCTAGGTCTGTCTGAAATATCAAGTTAACACGCACCCTCTCCCATGAGCTATGCATAAAGGTGCTTAGCGTTTTCACTCCTATACTCTCCCATACATTGAAAAAATATTAAGCACCTTCCAATGTAGCTGGGATTACGGGCCACCTATTGAGACGGGAATTGTTTTAGACGTTAGTTTACATCCACAGCTAGATCTGTCTGAAATATCAAGTTGACACGCCGTCTCCCTCATGAGGTATGCAAAAAGGTGCTTAGTGTTTTCTCTCCTATACTCTCCCATACATTGAAAAAATATTAAGCACCTTCCAATGTAGCTGGCATTACGGGCCACCTATTGAGACGGGAATTGTTTTAGACGTTAGTTTACATCCACAGCTAGATCTGTCTGAAATATCAAGTTGACACGCCCTCTCCCTCATGAGGTATGCAAAAAGAGGCTTAGTGTTTTCTCTCCTATACTCTCCCATACATTGAAAAAATATAAAGCACCTTCCAATGTAGCTGGAGTTACGGGCCACCTATTGAGATGGGAATTGTTTCAGAAGTTAGTTTACATCCCCAGCTAGGTCTGTCTGAAATATCAAGTTGACACGCCCTCTCCCTCATGAGGTATGCAAAAAGGTGCTTAGCATTTTCTCTCCCATACTCTCCCATATGTACATTAAAACTATATTAAGCACCTTCCAATGTAGCTGGGGTCATGGGCCACCTATTGAGATAGAAATTGTTTAAGAAGTTTATTCATGTCCCTGACTAGATCTGTCCAAAATATCAAGTTGACACCCCCCCTCCCCCATGAGCTATGCAAAAAGGTGCTTAGCATTTTCTCTCCTATACTCTCCCATACATTGAAACAATATTAAGCACCTTCCAATGTAGGTGGGGTTACGGGCCACCTATTGAGATGGGTAGATTGTTTCAGTAGTTAGTTTACATCCCCAACTAGGTCTGTCTAAAATATCAAGTTGACACGCCCTCTCCCTCATGAGGTATTAAAATAAATGCTTAGTGTTTATTTCTCCTATACTCTCCCATACATTGAATAAACATTAGGCACCTCCGAATGTAGATGTGGTTACAGGCCAAATATGGAGATGGGAATTGCTTTATATGTTAGTACATGCTCCCAGCTAGGTCTGGTGTAAATATCAAGTTGACACACCCACTCTCCCATGAGTTATGCAAAAAGGTGCTTAGCGTTTTTTTCCTCCTATACTCTCCCATACATTGAATAAACATTAAGCACCTCTGATTGTAGCTAGAGTTACAGGCCACACATGGAGATGGGAATTGCTTCATACATTAGTACATGCTCCCAGCTAGGTCTGGTGTACATATTAAGTTGACACGCCCACTCTCCCATGAGTTATGCAAAAAGGTGCTTAGCGTTCTTTTCCTCCTATACTCTCCCATACATTGAATAAACATTAAGCACCTCCGAATGTAGATGTGGTTACAGGCCACATATGGAGATGGGAAGTGCTTCATATGTTAGTACATGCTCCCAGCTAGGTCTGGTGTAAATATCAAGTTGACACACCCACTCTCCCATGAGTTATGCAAAAAGGTGCTTAGCGTTTTTTTCCTCCTATACTCTCCCATACATTGAATAAACATTAAGCACCTCTGATTGTAGCTAGAATTACAGGCCACACATGGAGATGGAAATTGCTTCATATGTTAGTACATGCTCCCAGCTAGGTCTGGTGTAAATATTAAGTTGACACACCCACTCTCCCATGAGTTATGCAAAAAGGTGCTTAGCGTTTTTTTCCTCCTATACTCTCCCATACATTGAATAAACATTAAGCACCTCTGATTGTAGCTAGAGTTACAGGCCACGCATGGAGATGGGAATTGCTTCATATGTTAGTACATACTCCCAGCTAGGTCTGGTGTAAATATCAAGTTGACACACCCACTCTCCCATGAGTTATGCAAAAAGGTGCTTAGCGTTTTTTTCCTCCTATACTCTCCCATACATTGAATAAACATTAAGCACCTCTGATTGTAGCTAGAGTTACAGGCCACGCATGGAGATGGAAATTGCTTCATATGTTAGTACATGCTCCCAGCTAGGTCTGGTGTAAATATCTAGTTGACACGCCCACTCTCCCATGAGTTATGCAAAAAGGTGCTTAGCGTTCTTTTCCTCCTATACTCTCCCATACATTGAATGAACATTAAGCACCTCCGAATGTAGATGTGGTTACAGGCCACATATGGAGATGGGAATTGCTTCATATGTTAGTACATGCTCCCAGCTAGGTCTGGTGTAAATATTAAGTTGACACACCCACTCTCCCATGAGTTATGCAAAAAGGTGCTTAGCGTTTTTTTCCTCCTATACTCTCCCATACATTGAATAAACATTAAGCACCTCTGATTGTAGCTAGAGTTACAGGCCACACATGGAGATGGAAATTGCTTCATATGTTAGTACATGCTCCAAGCTAGGTCTGGTGTAAATATCAAGTTGACATGCCCACTCTCCCATGAGTTATGCAAAAAGGTGCTTAGCATTTATTTCTCCTATACTCTCCCATACATTGAATAAACATAAAGCACCTCCGAATGTAGATATGGTTACAGGCCACATATGGAGATGGGAAGTGCTTCATATGTTAGTACATGCTCCCAGCTAGGTCTGGTGTAAATATCAAGTTGACACACCCACTCTCCCAATATAAATAGAAATAAATGCTAAGCACCTTTTTGCATAACTCATGGGAGAGTGGGCGTGTCAACTTAATATTTACACCAGACCTAGATGGGAATTGCTTCATACGTTAGTACATGCTCCCAGCTAGGTCTGGTGTAAATATTAAGTTGACATGCCCACTCTCCCATGAGTTATGCAAAAAGGTGCTTAGCGTTCTTTTCCTCCTATACTCTCCCATACATTGAATAAACATTAAGCACCTCCGAATGTAGATGTGGTTACAGGCCACATATGGAGATGGGAAGTGCTTCATATGTTAGTACATGCTCCCAGCTAGGTCTGGTGTAAATATCTAGTTGACACGTCCACTCTCCCATGAGTTATGCAAAAAGGTGCTTAGCGTTTTTTTCTCCTATACTCTCCCATACATTGAAAAAACATTAAGCACCTCCGAATGTAGATATGGTTACAGGCCACATATGGAGATGGGAATTGCTTCATATGTTAGTACATACTCCCAGCTAGGTCTGGTGTAAATATCAAGTTGACACACCCACTCTCCCATGAGTTATGCAAAAAGGTGCTTAACGTTTTTTTCCTCCTATACTCTCCCATACATTGAATAAACATTAAGCACCTCTGATTGTAGCTAGAGTTACAGGCCACACATGGAGATGGGAAGTGCTTCATATGTTAGTACATGCTCCCAGCTAGGTCTGGTGTAAATATTAAGCTGACACGCCCACTCTCCCATGAGTTATGCAAAAAGGTGCTTAGCGTTCTTTTCCTCCTATACTCTCTCATACATTGAATAAACATTAAGCACCTCTGATTGTAGATGTGGTTACAGGCCACATATGGAGATGGGAATTGCTTCATATGTTAGTACATGCTCCCAGCTAGGTCTGGTGTAAATATCAAGTTGACACGCCCACTCTCCCATGAGTAATGCAAAAAGGTGCTTAGCGTTTTTTTCTCCTATACTCTCCCATACATTGAATAAACATTAGGCACCTCCGAATGTAGATGTGGTTACAGGCCACATATGGAGATGGGAATTGCTTTATATGTTAGTACATGCTCCCAGCTAGGTCTGGTGTAAATATTAAGTTGACACGCCCACTCTCCCATGAGTTATGCAAAAAGGTGCTTAGCGTTCTTTTCCTCCTATACTCTCCCATACGTACATTGAATGAACATTAAGCACCTCCGAATGTAGATGTGGTTACAGGCCACATATGGAGATGGGAATTGCTTCATATGTTAGTACATGCTCCCAGCTAGGTCTGGTGTAAATATTAGGTTGACACACCCACTCTCCCATGAGTTATGCAAAAAGGTGCTTAGCATTTATTTCTCCTATACTCTCCCATACATTGAATAAACATTAAGCACCTCTGATTGTAGCTAGAGTTACAGGCCACACATGGAGATGGAAATTGCTTCATATGTTAGTACATGCTCCCAGCTAGGTCTGGTGTAAATATCAAGTTGACATGCCCACTCTCCCATGAGTTATGCAAAAAGGTGCTTAGCATTTATTTCTCCTATACTCTCCCATACATTGAATAAACATAAAGCACCTCCGAATGTAGATATGGTTACAGGCCACATATGGAGATGGGAAGTGCTTCATATGTTAGTACATGCTCCCAGCTAGGTCTGGTGTAAATATCAAGTTGACACACCCACTCTCCCAATATAAATAGAAATAAATGCTAAGCACCTTTTTGCATAACTCATGGGAGAGTGGGCGTGTCAACTTAATATTTACACCAGACCTAGATGGGAATTGCTTCATACGTTAGTACATGCTCCAAGCTAGGTCTGGTGTAAATATTAAGTTGACACGCCCACTCTCCCATGAGTTATGCAAAAAGGTGCTTAGCGTTCTTTTCCTCCTATACTCTCCCATACATTGAATAAACATTAAGCACCTCCGAATGTAGATGTGGTTACAGGCCACATATGGAGATGGGAAGTGCTTCATATGTTAGTACATGCTCCCAGCTAGGTCTGGTGTAAATATCAAGTTGACACACCCACTCTCCCAATATAAATGGAAATAAATGCTAAGCACCTTTTTGCATAACTCATGGGAGAGTGGGAGTGTCAACTTAATATTTACACCAGACCTAGATGGGAATTGCTTCATACGTTAGTACATGCTCCAAGCTAGGTCTGGTGTAAATATTAAGTTGACATGCCCACTCTCCCATGAGTTATGCAAAAAGGTGCTTAGCGTTCTTTTCCTCCTATACTCTCCCATACATTGAATAAACATTAAGCACCTCCGAATGTAGATGTGGTTACAGGCCACATATGGAGATGGGAAGTGCTTCATATGTTAGTACATGCTCCCAGCTAGGTCTGGTGTAAATATCAAGTTGACACACCCACTCTCCCAATATAAATGGAAATAAATGCTAAGCACCTTTTTGCATAACTCATGGGAGAGTGGGAGTGTCAACTTAATATTTACACCAGACCTAGATGGGAATTGCTTCATACGTTAGTACATGCTCCCAGCTAGGTCTGGTGTAAATATTAAGTTGACATGCCCACTCTCCCATGAGTTATGCAAAAAGGTGCTTAGCGTTCTTTTCCTCCTATACTCTCCCATACATTGAATAAACATTAAGCACCTCCGAATGTAGATGTGGTTACAGACCACATATGGAGATGGGAATTGCTTCATATGTTAGTACATGCTCCCAGCTAGGTCTGGTGTAAATATCAAGTTGACACGTCCACTCTCCCATGAGTTATGCAAAAAGGTGCTTAGCGTTTTTTTCTCCTATACTCTCCCATACATTGAATAAACATTAAGCACCTCCGAATGTAGATATGGTTACAGGCCACATATGGAGATGGGAATTGCTTCATATGTTAGTACATGCTCCCAGCTAGGTCTGGTGTAAATATCAAGTTGACACACCCACTCTCCCATGAGTAATGCAAAAAGGTGCTTAGCGTTTTTTTCTCCTATACTCTCCCATACATTGAAAAAACATTAGGCACCTCCGAATGTAGATGTGGTTACAGGCCACATATGGAGATGGGAATTGCTTTATATGTTAGTACATGCTCCCAGCTAGGTCTGGTATAAATATTAAGTTGACACGCCCACTCTCCCATGAGTTATGCAAAAAGGTGCTTAGCGTTCTTTTCCTCCTATACTCTCCCATACATTGAATAAACATTAAGCACCTCTGATTGTAGCTAGAGTTACAGGCCACGCATGGAGATGGGAATTGCTTCATATGTTAGTACATGCTCCCAGCTAGGTCTGGTGTAAATATTAAGTTGACACACCCACTCTCCCATGAGTTATGCAAAAAGGTGCTTAGCGTTCTTTTCCTCCTATACTCTCCCATACATTGAATAAACATTAAGCACCTCCGAATGTAGATGTGGTTACAGGCAACATATGGAGATGGGAATTGCTTCATATGTTAGTACATGCTCCCAGCTAGGTCTGGTGTAAATGTCAAGTTGACACACCCACTCTCCCATGAGTTATGCAAAAAGGTGCTTAGCATTTATTTCTCCTATACTCTCCCATACATTGAAAAAACATTAAGCACCTCCGAATGTAGATGTGGTTACAGGCCACATATGGAGATGGGAAGTGCTTCATATGTTAGTACATGCTCCCAGCTAGGTCTGGTGTAAATATCAAGTTGACACACCCACTCTCCCATGAGTTATGCAAAAAGGTGCTTAGCGTTTTTTTCTCCTATACTCTCCCATACATTGAAAAAACATTAAGCACCTCCGAATGTAGATATGGTTACAGGCCACATATGGAGATGGGAATTGCTTCATATGTTAGTACATACTCCCAGCTAGGTCTGGTGTAAATATCAAGTTGACACACCCACTCTCCCATGAGTTATGCAAAAAGGTGCTTAACGTTTTTTTCCTCCTATACTCTCCCATACATTGAATAAACATTAAGCACCTCTGATTGTAGCTAGAGTTACAGGCCACACATGGAGATGGGAAGTGCTTCATATGTTAGTACATGCTCCCAGCTAGGTCTGGTGTAAATATTAAGCTGACACGCCCACTCTCCCATGAGTTATGCAAAAAGGTGCTTAGCGTTCTTTTCCTCCTATACTCTCCCATACATTGAATAAACATTAAGCACCTCTGATTGTAGCTAGAGTTACAGGCCACGCATGGAGATGAAAATTGCTTCATACATTAGTACATGCTCCCAGCTAGGTCTGGTGTACATATCAAGTTGACACACCCACTCTCCCATGAGTTATGCAAAAAGGTGCTTAGCGTTTTTTTCCTCCTATACTCTCCCATACATTGAATAAACATTAAGCACCTCTGATTGTAGCTAGAGTTACAGGCCACGCATGGAGATGGGAATTGCTTCATATGTTAGTACATGCTCCCAGCTAGGTCTGGTGTAAATATTAGGTTGACACACCCACTCTCCCATGAGTTATGCAAAAAGGTGCTTAGCGTTTTTTTCCTCCTATACTCTCCCATACATTGAAAAAACATTAAGCACCTCCGAATGTAGATGTGGTTACAGGCCACATATGGAGATGGGAAGTGCTTCATATGTTAGTACATGCTCCCAGCTAGGTCTGTTGTAAATATCAAGTTGACACGCCCACTCTCCCATGAGTAATGCAAAAAGGTGCTTAGCGTTTTTTCCTCCTATACTCTCCCATACATTGAATAAACATTAGGCACCTCCGAATGTAGATGTGGTTACAGGCCACATATGGAGATGGGAATTGCTTTATATGTTAGTACATGCTCCCAGCTAGGTCTGGTGTAAATATTAAGTTGACACGCCCACTCTCCCATGAGTTATGCAAAAAGGTGCTTAGCGTTCTTTTCCTCCTATACTCTCCCATACATTGAATAAACATTAAGCACCTCTGATTGTAGCTAGAGTTACAGGCCACGCATGGAGATGGGAATTGCTTCATATGTTAGCACATGCTCCCAGCTAGGTCTGGTGTAAATATTAAGTTGACACACCCACTCTCCCATGAGTTATGCAAAAAGGTGCTTAGCGTTCTTTTCCTCCTATACTCTCCCATACATTGAATGAACATTAAGCACCTCCGAATGTAGATGTGGTTACAGGCCACATATGGAGATGGGAATTGCTTCATATGTTAGTACATGCTCCAAGCTAGGTCTGGTGTAAATGTCAAGTTGACACACCCACTCTCCCATGAGTTATGCAAAAAGGTGCTTAGCATTTATTTCTCCTATACTCTCCCATACATTGAATAAACATTAAGCACCTCCGAATGTAGATGTGGTTACAGGCCACATATGGAGATGGGAAGTGCTTCATATGTTAGTACATGCTCCAAGCTAGGTCTGGTGTAAATATCAAGTTGACACACCCACTCTCCCATGAGTTATGCAAAAAGGAGCTTAGCATTTATTTCTCCTATACTCTCCCATACATTGAATAAACATTAAGCACCTCCGAATGTAGATGCGGTTACAGACCACATATGGAGATGGGAATTGCTTCATATGTTAGTACATGCTCCCAGCTAGGTCTGGTGTAAATATCAAGTTGACACACCCACTCTCCCATGAGTTATGCACAAAGGTGCTTAGCATTTATTTCTCCTATACTCTCCCATACATTGAATAAACATTAAGCACCTCCGAATGTAGATGTGGTTACAGACCACATATGGAGATGGGAAGTGCTTCATATGTTAGTACATGCTCCCAGCTAGGTCTGGTGTAAATATCAAGTTGACACACCCACTCTCCCATGAGTTATGCACAAAGGTGCTTAGCATTTATTTCTCCTATACTCTCCCATACATTGAAAAAACATTAGGCACCTCCGAATGTAGATGTGGTTACAGGCCACATATGGAGATGGGAATTGCTTCATATGTTAGTACATGCTCCCAGCTAGGTCTGGTGTAAATATTAGGTTGACACACCCACTCTCCCATGAGTTATGCAAAAAGGTGCTTAGCGTTTTTTTCCTCCTATACTCTCCCATACATTGAATAAACATTAAGCACCTCCGAATGTAGATGTGGTTACAGGCCACATATGGAGATGGGAAGTGCTTCATATGTTAGTACATGCTCCCAGCTAGGTCTGTTGTAAATATCAAGTTGACACACCCACTCTCCCATGAGTTATGCAAAAAGGTGCTTAGTGTTTTTTTCCTCCTATACTCTCCCATACATTGAATAAACATTAAGCACCTCTGATTGTAGCTAGAGTTACAGGCCACGCATGGAGATGAAAATTGCTTCATACATTAGTACATGCTCCCAGCTAGGTCTGGTGTACATATCAAGTTGACACACCCACTCTCCCATGAGTTATGCAAAAAGGTGCTTAGCGTTTTTTTCCTCCTATACTCTCCCATACATTGAATAAACATTAAGCACCTCTGATTGTAGCTAGAGTTACAGGCCACGCATGGAGATGGGAATTGCTTCATATGTTAGTACATGCTCCCAGCTAGGTCTGGTGTAAATATTAAGTTGACACACCCACTCTCCCATGAGTTATGCAAAAAGGTGCTTAGCGTTTTTTTCCTCCTATACTCTCCCATACATTGAATAAACATTAAGCACCTCCGAATGTAGATGTGGTTACAGGCCACATATGGAGATGGGAAGTGCTTCATATGTTAGTACATGCTCCAAGCTAGGTCTGGTGTAAATATCAAGTTGACACACCCACTCTCCCATGAGTTATGCAAAAAGGTGCTTAGCGTTTTTTTCTCCTATACTCTCCCATACATTGAATAAACATTAAGCACCTCCGAATGTAGATATGGTTACAGGCCATATATGGAGATGGCAATTGCTTCATATGTTAGTACATGCTCCCAGCTAGGTCTGTTGTAAATATCAAGTTGACACGCCCACTCTCCCATGAGTTATGCAAAAAGGTGCTTAGCGTTTTCTCTCCTATACTCTCCCATACATTGAAAGAATATTTAGCACCTTCCAATGTAGCTGGGGTTACGGGCCATCTATTGAGATGGGAATTGTTTCAGAAGTTAGTTTACATCCCTAGCTAGGTCTGGTGTAAATATCAAGTTGACACACCCCCTCCCCCATGAGCTATGCAAAAAGGTGCTTAGAGCATTTTCTCTCCCATACTCTCCCATACATTGAAAAAATATTAAGCACCTTCCAAAGTAGGTGGGGTTACAGGCCATCTATTGAGATGGAAATTGTTTCAGAAGTTGATTCATGTCCCTGACTAGATATGTCCCAAATATCAAGTTGACACGCCCTCTCCCTCATGAGGTATGTAAAAAGGTGCTTAGCGTTTTCTCTCTTATACTCTCCCATACATTGAAAAAATATTAAGCACCTTCCATTGTAGCTGGGGTTACGGGCCACCTATTGAAATGAGAATTGTTTCAGAAGTTAGTTTACATCCACAGCTAGGTCTGTCTAAAATATGAAGTTGACACGCTCTCTCCCTCATGAGGTATGCAAAAAGGTGCTCAACGTTTTCTCTCCTATACTCTCCCATACATTGAAAATATATTATTAAGCACCTTCCAATGTTGCTGGGGTCATGGGCCACCTATTCAGATGGGAATTGTTTCAGAAGTTAGCTCACATCCCCAGCTAGGTCTGTCTAAAATATCAAGTTGACACGCCCCCTCCCTCACGAGGTATGCAAAAAGGTGCTTAGCGTTTTCTCTCCTATATGTACTCTCCCATACATTGAAAAATTTAAGCACCTTCTAATGTAGCTAGGGCTACAGGCCACCTATTGAGATGGGAATTGTTTCAGAAGTTGATTTATGTCCCTGACTAGATATGTCCCAAATATCAAGTTGACACGCCCTCTCCCTCACGAGGTATGCAAAAAGGTGCTTAGCGTTTTCTCTCCTATACGTATGTACTCTCCCATACATTGAAAAATTTAAGCACCTTCTAATGTAGCTAGGGCTACGGGCCACCTATTGAGATGGAAATTGTTTCAGACGTTAGTTTGCATCCACAGCTAGGTCTGTCTAAAATATCAAGTTGACACACCCCCTCCCTCACGAGGTATGCAAAAAGGTACTTAGCGTTTTCTCTCCCATACTCTTCCATACATTGAAAATTTTAAGCACCTTCCAATGTAGCTGGGGTTACAGGTCACCTATTGAGATGGGAATTGTTTCAGACATTAGTTTACCCACAGCTAGGTCTGTCTAAAATATCAAGTTGACACGCCCCCTCCCTCACGAGGTATGCAAAAAGGTGCTTAGCGTTTTCTCTCCTATACTCTCCCATACATTGAAAAAGTATTAAGCACCTTCAAATGTAGGTGGGGTTACAGGCCACCTATTGAGATGGAAATTGTTTCAGAAGTTGATTCATGTCCCTGACTAGATCCGTCTAAGTTGACACCCCCCCTCTGCCATGAATTTCAAATGCCATTCAAAATTCTTCTAGATGTCCATATGGCACACAGCTTTATACATTTGTATGTACATTTCAATATAAGTGTAATACGCCTTGTGGTGATAACTCAGGTGATTTGACATCACGTTGCTGGTCATCAAGGGCTACCCAGTGTCCGTGTCAAACTTACCAACACAATCGCGGATGCATAGAAACTGTCCTGAGTGTGCTATGGGCCTCGTGGTGACAAGCAAAAAATGTCAATTTTTATGCTTGTCACCACCGCCTCTCCTGTGTGCACATAATGCATCATAGATCTAATACGACTGCAGGGGCACGCTCCTGGAACTAATACGGACCTTTTGATAACAAAAATGATAGGTTTTGTTGCAGATCAAAATTCTCTCAGGTGGCCATATGGCACATATTATTATACATTTGTATGTACATTTCAATATAAGTGTAATACGCCTTGTGGTGATAACTCAGGTGATTTGACATCACGTTGCTGGTCATCAAGGGCTACCCAGTGTCCGTGTCAAACTTACCAACACAATCGCGGATGCATAGAAACTGTCCTGAGTGTGCTATGGGCCTCGTGGTGACAAGCAAAAAATGTCAATTTTTATGCTTGTCACCACCGCCTCTCCTGTGTGCACATAATGCATCATAGATCTAATACGACTGCAGGGGCACGCTCCTGGAACTAATACGGACCTTTTGATAACAAAAATGATAGGTTTTGTTGCAGATCAAAAATTCTCTCAGGTGTCTATATGGCACATATCATTATACATTTGTATGTACATTTCAAAATAGGTGTAATACGCCTTGTGGTGTTCACGTCCCCTCCCCCATGAGCTATGCAAAAAGGTGCTTAGTGTTTTCTCTCCTATACTCTCGCATACATTGAAAAAATATTGACGTACACTGAATATATATTAAGCACCTTCGAATGTAGCTGAGGTTACAGGCCACCTATTGAGATGAAAATTGTTCCATAAGTTAGTTTAGATCCCAAACAAGGTCTGTCTGGAATATAAAGTTGACACACCTCCTCCCCCATGAGCTATGCAAAAAGGTGCTTAGCGTTTTCTCTCCTATACTCTTCCATACGTTGAAAAAATATTCAGCACCTTCTAATGTAGCTGGGGTTACGGGCCACCTATTGAGATGGGAATTGCTTCATATGTTAGTTTACATCCCCTACTAGGTCCGGTAGAAATATCAGATTGACACACCCACTTTCCCATGAGATATGCAAAAAGGTGCTTAGCGTTAATTTCTCCTATACTCTCCCATACATTGAATAAACATTAAGCACCTTCTTTTGTAGCTTTGGTAATGGACCACCCACGGAGATGGAAATTGCTTCATATGTTAGTTCACATCGCCTACTAGGTCCGGTAGAGATATCAGGTTGACACGCCCACTTTCCCATGAGATATTCAAAAAGGTGCTTAGCATTTATATTTCCTATACTCTCCAATACATTGACAAAATGTTAAGCACTTCCGAATGTAGCTTTAGTTATGGGCCACCTACGGAGATGGGACTTGCTTCATATATTAGTTCACATCCCCTGCTAAGTCTGATAAAATTATCAGGTGGACACACCCACTTTCCCATGAGATATTCGTAAAGGTGTTTAGCGTTTATTTCTCCTATACTCTCCCATACATTGAAAAAACATTAAGCACCTTCTTTTGTACATAGTTGCCAACTGTCCCGAATCATCCGGGACATTCACGGATTTTTTCAGTGGTAACATGTCCCGTACGGATTGGTGAAAATCACTGAAATGTCCCGGATTTATCAACAGTAAACCACAGGGTGCAAAATCCGATTGTCTTTATTCAAATCGTCTTTAGAAGTGGCATAATAATCGACAAACAAGCGCTTCGATTCTATCTAGCTGTTTCATCGTCATTAGTCATTCTCTAGTAGAAGGAATATTTAGTCTGTTCGATGTTCGTTCGGCTGTGTTCGGCGATCAATGCGACAATTATAAAGCTCTTGGAAAGACTTGCGCAGGTTCTTTGTCGTCAATTCATCAATGTAACGAGGTAAAAACTCAGTATTACATTCCTATGCAGCATAACATCCAGTTATCCCTCAAAAATCGTGGCTTTTCAATTCGCCCGTGCGTTGACAGCCATTTGCAATAATTATTATGACGTCATAAACTGGCTGATTGTGTTCCTCCATAGATACAGTACTAGAGAAAAACCTATGGTTCTTCATACTTATCTACATTTGTGATACACTCAATGAATCATTTCATACTAAATGCAATATGATAATCAGCAAGGCTCAAGACTACTTTCACAGCTATTTATCAAGCACAAGCAATGATACTAAACCTGCATATATTTGTTGAGCCATTTTGGCCACAGCACATAGGTACGATAGATACATAAGTGTCCCTGAAGGTAAGTTTCAAAGGTTGGCAACTATGTTTGTAGCTTTGGTAATGGACTACCCACGGAGATGGAAATTGCTTCATATGTTAGTTCACATCGCCTACTAGGTCTGGTAGAAATATCAGGTTGACACGCCCACTTTCCTAATGAGATATTCGTAAAGGTGCTTAGCGTTTATATCTCCTATACAGTACTCTCCCATACATTGAAAAATATTAAGCACCTCCAAATGTAGCTTTGGTCGTGAGCGAATTACAGAGATATGGAAAACATTTCATGTTAGTTCATGTTCCCTGCTAGATTTGGTGAAAGTATCACAACTTTCCCATGTGCTATGCAAAATATAATCATACTATTCTTATAAGATATAGCCACAGTTTACTAATAGATATGTAAACAATAATTATTGTGATTTTATTGTTATATTATTGAATATTGTGAAATTGTAATATTATACCAAAAAGAAATAATATGTGGAAAACGATATTGTCCATTTAGCTACTTATTTCCTCAGATGAGGCTTCTGAGAATGCCAAAGTTCGGTCCGCCCCATCCTGATGCGGGATCCCATCCCTTGATAGCCTTGAATCCCTCGCATCTTCCTCCTCCGTTGTTACCTTCCGTCACATCAATGAAGCCTTTGCCCTCAAGCGTCTGGTAGAGCAGGGGATTGAGGAACCCCAGGGTGGGCTTCCCGGCCATCAACCGGATGTCGTTCAGCAGTGACACAATCCCGGCAAATGTTGGTGATGCACAGCTCGTCCCATCCTGAGGTACCACAACACCATTGATAAAAATTTCACATTTGACTGAAAAGGCACTCACATCGGGATAAGCCCGACCAGAAGAGTTAAAGACCTTCGATGGGGGAGCATGTCCACTCTTAAGATAGGCCTCCACTACTTCTTTCTGATAATCCGGAGTACTGTAAGTGTTGGAAAATCCCCCACCCCCATCAAACCACACTTCTGTCAGATTGGAGACTCCACCCACAGAGGTCACATGAGGGGCACTTGCTGGCCAAACCGGATGATACTTGTGTAAGGTATAACAATCTACTCCGCTGTCGCCAGATGCAAACATGACAGATCTCCCCGACACACCGAACTTCTGAAACTCCACATCGATTCTGTCCTTGAAGTCCAGAGGGATGGAGCTCTCCAGATCATCATAACTAACTGAATGGACCCAAGGTGAGTCTGTGGTGTTCACCTGCAGAATGATCCAGCTGAGGAAGTCCTCTTGACTGTGGTTCGTGACCTGTGGCGTTGAGACGAACCAGGTATTGACATTGCGTCCCATTGCAGAGATGTACTCCACATCCAAACTGGCCTCAATACCTTCATTGTTAGGCTTATTTTCACCAACAATCTTGACGATTGGCTTTTCCGGCAACTTAAACATTTTCTGAAATTCTTCAAGACTCTTAGGATTGAAGTACTGCTCCAGGAAGCTAGCGATGGCTTGGGAGTTTTTAGGACTCTTCGCAGTGTAGCCTGAGATGTTGTAGCTCTTCTCCAACAACTGTGGTGTCACTCTGAGGAGGTCATCTGATCTGTGACGAAGAAACGTTTTTGAAGGTCGTGGGAACTCGCTAATACCAAACACGAAATCCAGATGAGGTACTAGATTTGTCGGGACAACATGTGTGGCAGATTTGGAGATGATCACATTTTCATCCTTGGTGCTGACGTAGTTGTAAAATGAGGCATTGAACAATTTCTCAACTGCGTACACGGGAACGTTCAAAACCGCGAAATCCTTTCCAATCGTGTAGTGCCAAGGTTTAGTCTTCACATCCACCGAGCTCAGAGCTTCTTCGAGGGCAGAAATGGACTCTGGCCGACCATGTACAGTTTTAGCAATTTCGTCGAAATTGGAATACTGTCCATAGCGCGGGGAATTGGGGTAGGAGACCGCGTACAATTCGTCCTTCAACCACTGGCGATTTGTTTGCTTAATAGCAAAGTAAAGACACACGGTTGTGTCTTTGGCGGTCTTTTCTTTACGAATCCATCCATCCTGTATCTCCGAAGCTTGGAATGTCACTGCTCCCGAGCAGATGTACAATACGATAGCGAACACAACACTGAAAGAGAATATCGACATTGTCTTCCCAGTCACGTGAATAAATTCTGATTTACCTTTGTATTTGACATTTAATATTAATTTAATATAATATGTATAATAATAATATATCATACATATATACGTACGTGGATTAACTGTTTTATTGTATGTCACAGTTACATAATATAGTATATGGCACAATAAACAATATCCGTTGTAAATCTATACAATTATTTGTAGTAGAGTGAATTCCCACTATTGAATCCACCAACCTTTACATCTGCCACAATTTCCCAGTACCAATGTAATACACACGTGCTAATGAATATCTTGTTCTATAATCTGCAAAACTCAATAATCCACCATGTTTTTAGAAAACAAAATGCAGTGGATTAATGTGTATTAATCCAGTATGTAGAAACTCACTAGGACAATATCATAGGAGTTGATTCACAAAGTCACTTCTTGTTATCAGATGTTCTTATCAGGATTTACTTGATATTATGTACACAATTACAGCAAAATAAATTAAAATGATTAAAAATTTGATTGTATTAAGCAAAATGGGAATTGTTTCAAATGTTAGTTTACATCCCCTACTATGTCTGGTAGAAATATCAGGTTGACACGCCCACTTTCTCATGAGCTATTCAAAAGGTGCTTAGCGTTTATATTTCCTATACTCTCCCATACATTGAAAGAATATCAAGCATCTCCGAATGTAGCTTTGGTCGTGGGCCACATACGAAGATAGATATGTCTTAAATGTTAGTTCACATCTCCTACTAGGTCTGGTAGAAATATCAGGTTGACACCCCCTCCCCCATGAGCTATGCAAAAAGGTGCTTAGCGTTTTCTCTCCTATATTCTCCGATACATTGTAAATATATTAAGCACCTTCGAATGTAGCTGGAGTCACGGGCCACCTATTGAGATGGGAATCATTTCAGAAATTAGTTTACATCCACAGCTAGGTCTGTCCTAAATATCAAGTTAACACACCCTCTCCCTCATGAGCTATGCAAAAGGTGCTTAACGTTTTCTCTCCCATACTCTCCCATACATTGAAAAAATATTAAGCACCTTCGAATGCAGCTGGGGTTACAGGTCACCTATTGAGATGGGAATTGTTTCAGAAGTTAGTTTACATCCACAGCTGGTGTGTCTGAAATATCAAGTTGACACGCCCTCTCCCTCATGAGGTATGCAAAAAGGTGCTTAGCGTTTTCTCTCCTATACTCTCCCATATGTACATTGAAAAAATATTAAGCACCTTCCAATGTAGGTGTTGTTACGGGCCACCTATTGAGATGGGAATTGTTTCAGAAGTTAGTTTACATCCCTATTTAGGTCAATCCTAAGTATCAAGTTGACACGCCCTCTCCCTCATGAGGTATGCAAAAAGGTGCTTAGCGTTTTCTCTCCCATACTCTCCCATACATTGAAAAAATATTAAGCACCTTCCAATGTAGGTGTTGTTACGGGCCACCTATTGAGATGGGAATTGTTTCAGAATTTACTTTACATCCCTAGTTAGATCGATCCTAAGTATCAAGTTAACACGCCCTCCTCTTCATGAGGTATGCAAAAAGGTGCTTAGCGTTTTCTCTCCCATACTCTCCCATACATTGAAAAAATATTAAGCACCTTCCAATGAAGGTGTTGTTACGGGCCACCTATTGAGATGGGAATTGTTTCAAAAGTTAGTTTGCATCCACAGCTAGGTCTGTCTGAAATATCAAGTTGACACGCCCTCTCCCTCATGAGGTATGCAAAAAGGTGCTTAGCATTTTCTCTCCTATACTCTACCATACATTGAAAAATATTAAGCACCTTCCAATGTAGGTGTGGTTACGGGCCACCTATTGAGATGGAAATTGTTTCAGAAGTTAGTTTGCATCCACAGCTAGGTCTGTCTGAAATATCAAGTTGACACGCCCTCTCCCTCATGAGGTATGCAAAAAGGTGCTTAGCGTTTTCTCTCCCATACTCTACCATACATTGAAAAATATTAAGCACCTTCCAATGTAGGTGTGGTTACTGGCCACCTATTGAGATGGAAATTGTTTCAGAAGTTAGTTTGCATCCACAGCTAGGAGTGTCTGAAATATCAAGTTGACACGCCCTCTCCCTCATGAGGTATGCAAAAAGGTGCTTAGCGTTTTCTCTCCCATACTCTCCCATACATTGAAAAAATATTAAGCACCTTCCAATGTAGGTGGGGTTATGGGCCACCTATTGAGATGGGAATTGTTTCAGAAGTTAGTTTGCATCCACAGCTAGGTGTGTCTGAAATATCAAGTTGACACGCCCTCTCCCTCATGAGGTATGCAAAAAGGTGCTTAGCGTTTTCTCTCCCATACTCTACCATACATTGAAAAATATTAAGCACTTTCCAATGTAGCTGGGGTTACTGGCCACTTATTGAGATGGAAATTGTTTCAGAAGTTAGTTTGCATCCACAGCTAGGTCTGTCTGAAATATCAAGTTGACACGCCCTCTCCCTCATGAGGTATGCAAAAAGGTGCTTAGCGTTTTCTCTCCTATACTCTACCATACATTGAAAAATATTAAGCACCTTCCAATGTAGCTGGGGTTACGGGCCACCTATTGAGATGGGAATTGTTTCAGAAGTTAGTTTGCATCCACAGCTAGGTCTGTCTGAAATATCAAGTTGACACGCCCTCTCCCTCATGAGGTATGCAAAAAGGTGCTTAGCGTTTTCTCTCCCATACTCTACCATACATTGAAAAATATTAAGCACCTTCCAATGTAGCTGGGGTTACGGGCCACCTATTGAGATGGGAATTGTTTCAGAAGCTAGTTTGCATCCCTAGCTAGGTCTGTCTGAAATATCAAGTCGACACGCCCTCTCCCTCATGAGGTATGCAAAAAGGTGCTTAGCGTTTTCTCTCCTATACTCTACGTACCATACATTGAAAAAATATTAAGCACCTTCCAATGTAGGTGTGGTTACGGGCCACCTATTGAGATGGGAATTGTTTCTGAAGTTACTTTACATCCCTAGTTAGGTCGATCCTAAGTATCAAGTTGACACGCCCTCTCCCTCATGAGGTATGCAAAAAGGTGCTTAGCGTTTTCTCTCCCATACTCTCCCATACGTACGTACATTGAAAAAATATTAAGCACCTTCCAATGTAGGTGTTGTTACGGGCCACCTATTGAGATGGGAATTGTTTCAGAAGTTAGTTTACATCCACAGCTAGGTCTGTCTGAAATATCAAGTTGACACGCCCTCTCCCTCATGAGGTATGCAAAAAGGTGCTTAGCGTTTTCTCTCCTATACTCTACCATACATTGAAAAATATTAAGCACCTTCCAATGTAGCTGGGGTTACTGGCCTCCTATTGAGATGGGAATTGTTTCAGAAGTTAGATTGCATCCACAGCTAGGTCTGTCTAAAATATCAAGTTGACACGCCCTCTCCCTCATGAGGTATGCAAAAAGGTGCTTAGCGTTTTCTCTCCTATACTCTACCATACATTGTAAAATATTAAGCACCTTCCAATGTAGGTGTGGTTACTGGCCACCTATTGAGATGGGAATTGTTTCAGAAGTTAGTTTGCATCCACAGCTAGGTGTGTCTGAAATATCAAGTTGACACGCCCTCTCCCTCATGAGGTATGCAAAAAGGTGCTTAGCGTTTTCTCTCCTATACTCTACCATACATTGAAAAAATATTAAGCACCTTCCAATGTAGGTGTTGTTACGGGCCACCTATTGAGATGGGAATTGTTTCAGAAGTTAGTTTGCATCCCTAGCTAGGTCTGTCTGAAATATCAAGTTGACACGCCCTCTCCCTCATGAGGTATGCAAAAAGGTGCTTAGCGTTTTCTCTCCCATACTCTCCCATACGTACATTGAAAAAATATTAAGCACCTTCCAATGTAGGTGTTGTTACGGGCCACCTATTGAGATGGGAATTGTTTCAAAAGTTAGTTTGCATCCACAGCTAGGTCTGTCTGAAATATCAAGTTGACACGCCCTCTCCCTCATGAGGTATGCAAAAAGGTGCTTAGCGTTTTCTCTCCTATACTCTACCATACATTGAAAAAATATTAAGCACCTTCCAATGTAGGTGTGGTTACGGGCCACCTATTGAGATGGGAATTGTTTCAGAAGTTACTTTACATCCACAGCTAGGTGTGTCTGAAATATCAAGTTGACACGCCCTCTCCCTCATGAGGTATGCAAAAAGGTGCTTAGCGTTTTCTCTCCCATACTCTCCCATACATTGAAAAAATATTAAGCACCTTCCAATGTAGGTGTGGTTACGGGCCACCTATTGAGATGGGAATTGTTTCAGAAGTTAGTTTACATCCACAGCTAGGTGTGTCTGAAATATCAAGTTGACACGCCCTCTCCCTCATGAGGTATGCAAAAAGGTGCTTAGCGTTTTCTCTTCTAAACTCTCCCATACATTGAAAAAATATTAAGCACCTTCCAATGTAGGTGTGGTTATGGGCCACCTATTGAGATGGGAATTGTTTCAGAAGTTAGTTTACATCCACAGCTGGGTGTGTCTGAAATATCAAGTTGACACGCCCTCTCCCTCATGAGGTATGCAAAAAGGTGCTTAGCGTTTTCTCTCCCATACTCTTCTATACATACAAACCGTCCTGAGTGTGCTATGGGCCTCGTGGTGACAAGCAAAAATATGTCAATTTTTATGCTTGTCACCACCGCCTCTCCTGTGTGCACATAATGCATCATACATCTAATACGAATGTACGGACACACTCCTGGAACTAATACGGACCTTTTGATAACAAAAATGATAGGTTTTGTTGCAGATCAAAAATTCTCTCAGGTGTCCATATGGCACATATCATTATACATCTGTATGTACATTTCAATATAAGTGTAATATGCCTTGTGGTGATAACTCAGGTGATTTGACACTACCTTGCTGGTCACCTAGGGCTGCCTAGTGTCCGTGCTAAACTCACCAACACAATTTGGGATGCATACAAACCGTCCTGAGTGTGCTATGGGCCTTGTGGTGACAAGCCAAAAAAATGTCAATTTTTATGCTTGTCACCACCGCCTCTCCTGTGTGCACATAATGCATCATAGATCTAATACAAATGCAGGGGCACACTCCTGGAACTAGTACGGTCCTTTTGATAACAAAAATGATAGGTTTTGTTGCAGATCAAAAATTTCTCTCAGGTGTCCATATGACACATATCATTATACATTTGTATGTACATTTCAATATAAGTGTAATACGTTTTGTGGTGATAACTCAGGTGATTTGACATGACGTTGCTGGTCACCAAGGGCTGCCCAGTGTCCGTGCCAAACTCACCAACACAATTTGGGATGCATACCAACCGTCCTGTGTGTGCCATGGGCCTCGTGGTGACAAGCAAACCACAACTGGAGATGGGAATTGCTTAATATGTTAGTTCATGTCATCTGCTAGGTCTAGTAAAATATTAGGCTGACAAACCCTCAAAGCTCACGAGATATTCAAAAAGGTGCTTAGTGTTTATTCCTCCTATACCCTCTCATACATTGAAAAATATTAAGCACCTTCGAATGTAGCATTGATTATGGGCCACCTACGGAGATAGGATCAGAGGATAGATGGTTGCTTCATAATTAGGTTAGGTTAGGTTAGGTTAGGTTAGTTTAGCATAATAATGTTAGTTTACATCCCCAACTAGGTCTGATAAAATTATCAGGTTGACACACTCACTTTCTCATGAGCTATTCATATATATGCATAACGTTTATTTCTCCTACACTCTCTCATTGAAAAATATTAAGCACCTCCGAATGTATAAGTTTAAACTCTCTACTTCATTATTATATGAAAAGGGATACAGCCATATATTTTGCTAATAAATAAAACAAAGAATAATTATTATGATAATATTATTGTAATATTATTGTAATATCATACCCCAAAAAGAATATGTGGAAAACGATATGGTCCATTTAGCTACTAATTTCCTTAAATGAGGCTTCTGAGAATGCCAAAGTTCGGCCCGCCCCATCCCGATGCGGGATCCCATCCCTTGATAGCCTTGAATCCCTCACATCTTCCTCCTCCGTTGTTACCTTCTGTCACATCTATGAAGCCTTTGCCCTCAAGCGTCTGGTAGAGCAGGGGGTTGAGGAACCCCAGGGTGGGCTTCCCGGCCATCAACCGGATGTCGTTCAGCAGCGACACAATCCCGGCAAATGTCGGTGATGCACAGCTCGTCCCAGCCACAGGTATCACGGCACCGTCGGTAATAATCTCGAAGTCGACTGAAAAGGCACTCACATCGGGATAAGCCCGACCAGAAGAGTTGAAGTCCTTCGATGGGGGAGCATGGCCACTCTTAAGATAGGCATCCACTACTTCTTTCTGATAATCTGGAGTACCATAAGTGTTGGAAAATCCCCCACCCCCATCAGACCACACCTCAGTCAGACTGGAGACTCCGCCCACAGAGGTCACATGAGGGGCACTTGCTGGCCAATTCGGATGATACTTGTGTAAAATATTGCAATCCACTCCGCTGTCGCCAGACGCAAACATGACAGATCTCCCCGACACACCAAACTTCTGAAACTCCACATCGACTCTGTCTTTGAAGTCCAGAGGGATGGAGCTCTCCAGATCTCCATAGCTGGCTGAATGAACCCAAGGTGAGTCTGTGGTGTTCACCTGCAGAATGATCCAGCTGAGGAAGTCCTCTTGACCGTGATTTGCGAGCTTTGATGTTGAGACAAACCAGGTATCAACATCACGTCCCATTGCAGAGATGTACTCCACGTCTAAAATGGCCTCAATGCCTTCATCGTTTGGCTTATTTTCACCAACAATCTTGGCGATTGGCTTTTCTGGCAATTTAAACCTCTTCTGGAATTCTTCGAGACTCTTAGGATTGAAGTACTGCTTCAGGAAGCTAGCGATGGCTTGGGAGTTTTTAGGACTCTTTGCAGTGTAGCCTGAGATGTTGTAGCTCTCCTCCAGCGACTGTGGTGTCACTCTCAGGAGGTCGTCTGATCTAGGAAGATAGTGACGAAGAAACGTTCTTGAAGGTCGTGGGAACTCGCTAATACCAAACACAAAATCCAGATGAGGTACTAGATTTGTCGGGACAACATGTGTGGCAGATTTGGAGATGATCACATTTTTATCCTTGGTGCTGACGTAGTTGTAAAATGAGGCATTGAACAATTTCTCAACTGCGTACACGGGAACGTTCAAAACCGCGAAATCCTTTCCAATCGTGTAGTGCCAAGGTTTAGTCTTCACACCCACCGAGCTCAGAGCTGCTTCGAGGGCAGAAATGGATTCTGGCCGACCATGTACAGTTTTAGCAATTTCGTCGAAATTGGAATACTGTCCATAGCGCGGGGAATTGGGGTAGGAGACCGCGTACAATTCGTCCTTCAACCACTGGCGATTTGTTTGCTTGATAGCAAAGTAAAGACACACGGTTGTGTCTTTGTCGGTCTTTTCTTTACGAATCCATCCATCCTGTATCTCCGAAGCTTGGAATGTCACTGCTCCCGAGCAGATGTACAATACGATAGCGAACACAACACTGAAAGAGAATATCGACATTGTCTTCCCAGTCACGTGAATAAAAGTATACGGAAGAATCACAAAACGGTCTGAAAGTATACGGAGGAATTGATAGGTACAGGAGATTCGCGTTATGCTTTAGTCTATGGGGTGCCGTTCATGTCAAAAATGATTTCACAGTTATCTTCCTGTTTATTATATAGGACGTCCCATTTATTATATAGGACATCCTATTTATTATATAGGACTTCTTATTTATTTATATAGTACGTCCCATTTATTATATAGGAAGTTCTATTTATTATATAGGACTTTCTATTTATTATATGGGGAAGAACAATGAAATGTAGTACAAGGAGTTTCTATTGATCACAGGAAGCATTAGTTCTTACATATATTAAGTGTTACAAACTAGTTATACTGGCCACATGGTTCTGAGCATGCCCAGTTGAGTTGCTAAAGCACATGCTCACAGTCATGGCCGATTCCAGTTTTAGTTTAGGGGATCTCTCTAATGTTGTGAGAGAAGGTATCAGAGAAGGTATTTCTCAAGCTCTGCAACAGTCTAGAAGTTCATCATTTTCTGCCAACTCGCAATCTACCACCACTAACTCCAGACAAGCAGCTAATATGCCTACTGGCAGTTCCATTGACTCGCTTGGGAAGAGAAGAAACCAGTTTTCTCCACCATCACTCTTTAAAAGAACAAGAAATATGACAAAAAGTAGCACAGTAGCCCGACGGTATGTGCGTGACATCATGTGCCTACCAATGGAAGGACGCAAGGGTTCAAAGGTGACTATTCCTAGAGGAGAATATAGATCCAACCTGATTGCAGCAGGACTGATGGGGAAGGTGGACATTAGTTCCAGCATGACTGAATTCGAAGTTCGAAGTGAGATATGCAAAGTTTTTCATAGGGCAATGGGTTTGAGCCAAAATGATTGTACAGAAGAACTATTTCCCTTTGAGTATCTTCAGTCAGGAGGCCAAGGATGCAAAAGTTTGTGCATACCGTCTGTTTCCAGTAGCTTCGAATGGACGGGAGAGCATGTGGCAGCACTGGCCAAGTCAGGCAAAATTATTTATGTTCTTGCAAGTAAAGCACTTCCAGGATACAATGAAGTTAGTCCTACAACACTTGCACATTAAATGAGGTAATTTATATTATGACGTTCTCATGAATTTATAGGCATGTCTAATTGTATCTGAGGATGAAGACGACGAGACAGAAACAGTGATCACTAGTCCACTTGAGTCCAACATGCCCAAGGTTGCAATCAGCAAATCAAACCCTCCTGCAACATCTCAGCAAAAGGTATATGATGCATACGTTGATCTTCTGAGCTGTCCCTCTCCAGAAAGAGAGAAAGAAGAGTCGCCACCCTTACCTAGTATCTGGGAATCAGCAATACAAACAACAGTTACTCTTGCCAATAATGATGACAGGTAAGGATTATTTTATTCTCTGTGAATTTAAGCATAGTTTTTTCCTTATTCCTGAAACGTACATGCATGCTTTTAAATGTTATGTACACATAGGGAAGTCCAAGATGCTGGATCCTTACTGATTGCACACAAATATGAACTTCTCAGCCACAATGAAGATGATGTCAGACGCCTCACTGTTCGCCGTAAGCATCTTCTAGAAGATACGCTCAAGTCTCTGAAGCGGACACCGTGGAAACCCTCCCTACATCTGCAGGTTGTATTTATAGGTGAACCAGGAGTGGATGACGGGGGTCCACGACGGGAATACTTCCGTCTCCTCCTCAACAAAATTGCTCAAAGCAACACCTATTTCATGGGCCCTGAGAACAAGCGTGTACCTGTACACAATGTACTCCGCCTACAAGATCAGTCTTTCTATTACATAGGCCAAATAATTGCCTTGTCCCTGCTGCATGACGGACCATGCTTCAATTGTTTAGCTCCAACAGTGGCCAGGTATATTTTGGGTATTGAAGACGTCGCCTCTACTGATGACATACCTGATACCATTTTGCAGTCTAAAGTCAAAGCGGTAAGTTCTCACGATGCCTACACAATATTGAAATGATAGCATCAATTTATGTACACTATTCCGTACATCCTAGATTGAACAAGTGACTGATGAAAATCAGTTGCAACAAATGCTCAACTCCGAGGAATATGAGTTCCTCATGGAATACGGCATATGTGCAGCAAATAGCGAGTTGAAGGACAAATTCCAGATTGTGCAGGCCATCATAAGACAACTGTGCATCTATTCATGCCAAGCTGAATTGAATCAGCTCATGACTGGTCTCAACACACTAGGAGTAGGTAATTTGCTTCATAAGCATCCAAAGTCTTTTTCTACTTTATTCAGTCACAAACCAAAAAGTATGTCAGCAGCTACAAGATATCATTCAGATGGAGTTCTCTGAAGCTGGCTCCAATGTTAGGGAACTGGAGGAGGAAGTGGCAATGTACTGGGTGATGCTGTTGTCAGAGATAGAGGAAGCTACTGGTGAACTGGTCGTAACAGATGTTGATGCACCAAACTGCAGCATTCACATTACTCTGGCAGATATCCTGATTTTTGTCACAGGATCATCCGATGTACCACCGATGGGCTTCAGCCCAAAACCAGTCATCATGTTCAGCAGCGGCACTGCCTTTCCAATTTCTTCAACCTGCTCAAATACGCTGACTCTCCCGTTGGGACTTTGCTATGAGCAGTTCAAATACAACATAGCATTCGGAATCCAGAATAGCCCCGGATTTCAGAGGATCTAGTTTGCGGACATACATGCAGTAGTACCTAACTGAAATTGCAATTGTATAGGTATTTAATTCATTGTATTTATCCTTTTTTCCACATAATCTTTCCTTTATTTGTGTTGGTTGAAATGATCCAGATGCTTCTGTAAAGCGTTGAGCCTTTCACACACTGGAATTTATACTGTACATATACGGTGTAACAGCATGTGCAAAATGCAATTGAATATACAGGTCATAAATCATATTACATGTTGCATTACAATAAACCATCATCCTGCATTAGGTGGTGAACTAGGGAAACTGTTTGCATGTAAATGTCTTCTCCGTCAGTGTTACTCCCTGCTTGTGGATTGATTCTTGAAGCTAATTCCTGAATTGAAGCATCACTCAACGGTAAATTTGTTTCTGGTACTTCCACCATTGTAGTGTCCTCAGTATCAAAAACCTCCATATCAGGGTCAACACCATAAACGTCTATATCATCAAGCAGCGCATCATCTGTTATAGTAGAATCATCGACTGATACTATACCACACGTGAAAAGTTGCAAAGGAGATTGATTGTGTTCACTTGATAGCCCGTGGTGATTCCATGCATTTCTGAAGCTAGTTAGACATGCATTGATACGTGGTATGTACACATAGTGAAGGCAAAATAAATCGGCAGGATTGGTGGAATCCAGGATTCCTTTGTCTTCAAACATGTTGAATAACCTTACAAATGTAGACGTGACGCCACTATATACATCTCTCCACAGACGTTCGATTCTAGTATTATGCACGCTAGCACCTGCTATGTAAGATCCCCTATCGCTTCCCCGGACTGATTCCATCCAGTGCCAGATTTCCACATTTTCCCCACCTTTGTCCGTTCTCACCCTTGATGGAATACCGTACTCGTCACAAGCTGTCCTAAACAGTGGAAATACAGTGCTTGCTCGATTGTTGTTGCTGCAATGCAGAAAATTAATGTTATTAATCTGGAATAGCCATCAATACCACCGTGAATAACTAAACGCCATTTTATCATCTTGTGGTTTCCATCTATGTGCCACAGACTGTTGGGTGAAGGAACAGAATACGTGCGACGATAAATACGGCGTTGTGTTCATGCTGTACCTCGTATGGAGTAAATAGCTTCCCTAATCCTGGCCCGCTGAACATGTATGCCGATGCTCTCTAAATGACCTTTGATCATAACTTCTCCTGCTGCTGGTGAATTATGTAGATAACCCTTCACTTTTTCCTCCAAATCATTATCAGAAATAGGTGTATAGCTCTTCCTGATACCAAATTCTCTTGCTCTACGCTGGACTGTGCTAACAGAAACTCCAATACAGTTTGAAATTTGTTCCCAAGTAAAATTCAAAGATAACAGGTGTTCTACTTGAGTTAAATCTACTTCCAATCTGGGTCTCCCTTTCTCCGCCATCTTTAGAACACATGCATGGAGCAAAGATCACTGAGCATGCTCAGTAACATGCAGTCTATACAGAACTAGTACCTCCTATATAATAAATAGAACTTCCTATATAGTAAATGGAACGTCCTATATAATAAATAAGAAGTCCTATATAATAAATAGGATGTCCTATACAATAAATAGAACTTCCTATATAATAAATGGGACGTCCTATATAATAAATGGGACTTCCTATATAATAAATAGGACGTCCTATATAATAAATGGGACTTCCTATATAATAAATGGGACGTCCTATATAATAAATGGGACGTCCTATATAATAAATAGGAAGTCCTATATAATAAACAGGAAGATAATTGTGAAATCATTTTTGACATGAACGGCACCCCATATTAGTCTAGCTAGCTAGCCCGTCCCCGCACACCC
Organism: Chondrilla cf. caribensis; assembly: GCA_964020155.1. Taxonomy (NCBI): domain Eukaryota; kingdom Metazoa; phylum Porifera; class Demospongiae; order Chondrillida; family Chondrillidae; genus Chondrilla; species Chondrilla cf. caribensis. The sequence continues at coordinate 4,218,705 of OZ026557.1, read as the reverse complement.
TCCCGCCCTTAACGCCCGTAGGGCGCGTGTGCGGGAACGGGCTAGCTAGCTAGACTAGTTATGCTTTAGCATGATAATCACCGGAAGTAATTATAATAAGACTGGAAACACTCCAAGGTTCATTAGTCAATGTATCTACAGCCAGCTATCCATTATTTAACATCATTAATAGATATTTAATTAATTAAATGTTGATTAAATTATCATTGCTTTTATATACAGTAACCGTAATGTCATGTATTTGAATAGTATTATAATAGCCTACGGGATAAGATAATAACATGACACCCTCGCTCAACACATGGTGGCATCGATCTGTGTCAGTGAAGGAAGGATCAACTTCAGCTTTCTTCTATAGTTTGGGTCTCTTGCGAGAGGATTGGCTTCAAAGTAGACTGTCTCGATGATCCGTGCTCCTTGCAGGTGTTCGACGTCTCGCCATTCTTCCAGTTCGTTGTTGTTAAACTGGACCACCACATGGTGGAACAAACACACAGTGACAGACAGATATGCAGACAATACATATAGACATACACAAGTGTACATGCATGTGCGAGTATACAGTGGAGCCTCTCAATAAAGGACACTTTAGGACCTTAATTTTAGTCCTTATTACAGAGGTTTCCTCAATTTAGAGGTCATTTGATACACTAAAGTACTACACTGGGACACAGAATGGTGTATATATCACTATCTCACTATATAGAGGTTTCCACATTTCAGAGGTTAGTAATAGAGAGGCTCCGCTGTATGCAGATACACACACACACACACACATACACACACACACACACACACACACACACACAATCATTAAAGACATTCAAAATTGTACTCACCCAGAATTCTACAAGTTGCGTCAGGTGAGATATTCCTGTGAGTCTTTTGATAAAATTGGAAGCTAAGTCTAGAGTTTGTAACTTGAGCTGTATGTGTTTGAAGAAAATAAACTGAGATGTGCGTGTGTCTGTATGTGCGTGCGTGCGTGCGTGTGTGTGTGTGTGCATGAGCATGCCTGCATGTACAAGTGCAGCATACATTCATAGAAATGTGATGCATGACCTGGTCACAATAGTGTACAATGTATTAGGAGCGCACACACTGCACTAGAAACACACGAATGTTACATATCCCTCACATTTCTCTCCAACCCTCCGATCTCCTTGAGACCGTTGTTACTCAGATACAGCTCCTCAAGGTTCTCCAACTCCTCCAGTCCCTCGATGACGGTGATACGATTGCTCTGAATGCTCAGCAGCCGCAACTTCTTCAACTTGCTGAGGCCCTACAAGTGCGGGAATGCAGAGCAGGTGTGAGAATCTCATCCAAACAACCAAACTACTCAGTATTGTGCATGAATGACTAGTGTTCAATCAGTACAGACTACAATGATGGGGAGTCGTCAATATGTGGTCAGATAATAGATGTTCACTCAGTACGGCAATGCTACAATGTGATAGATTACTAGATTGTGGTAGAGGTTCACTCAGTACAGTCTACAATGATGGGGAGATCTCAACATGCGGGGAGATTATAGAGGTTCACTCAGTACAGTCCACAGTGATGGGGAGATCACAAAATGTGGGTAGATTATAGAGGTTCACTCAGTACAGTCTACGATGATGGGGAGATCTCAACATGTGAGTTGATTATAGAGGTTCACTCAGTACAGTCTACAGTGATGGGGAGACATGATACGAGACATAATAAGGATAAAACCTCTAGTTTTGTGATTTTATTTCTTCCCAGAAAGAGTTGTTCAAGATTCACAAGACCATCCAGTCCCTCAATAGTCTACAAAAGAACACAAAAAGACACAGGAAAGCATTACTGCGTGCTTTGGTGTACAAACCTGTCTGAATTGTTTAACATGGATGTTCACACACACACACACACACACACACACACACACACACACACACACACACACATACTCTAATTCTGTTGGATCCTAATTCCAGCATGGTCAAATTCCTCAGACAACCGAGTCCCTCTATCTTGGACACCTTATTCTGAATCAGGTAGAGTTGTCTCAAGTTGACCAAAGTGTCCAGCTTCTCTATAACACGAATCCGATTGAAGGACATGTCCAGAGACCTGCATACAGAGGTTTACTGTACATGTAGCTTGTACGCAGTGTACAGTGAAACTTGTATATTAAGACCATGCACCCAAGGGTCCGTGAACAGTGGGCTCTAAGGACAGGATGTCTTTATACAGAGGTGCTTTACTGTAGTTAAGTTGATATGGTGGATACCTCAAAAATGTCACTCAGGACAGGCGGTCTTTGTGTGGAGGTGGTCTTTAATACAGGTTCCTCTGTATACCGAATCAAATACCAATACTGATATTAAACTGATACTATAATATCACCACTGATATTCATCTGATTAATGGTACACACACACACACACACACACACACACACACAACTCAACATACTGCATATTGGTGAGCCTGTCCATTGCATGGACACTGGGAATCTCATTGTCGTAGACATCCAACTCCTTCAGAGTCACAAGACCAGAAAGAAGGTCGAGGTTTTTGAGAAGGTTTTGCCGCAAAGTGAGCACCTATGAATATCATAACTAACACAGTAACTATAATGAGAATGATAATATGATACAATAGTTTCTCAACACACACACACTCTTACACACCTCCACACACACACACACACACACACACACACACACACACACACACACACACACACACACCTCCACACATCTAAGTTCCCCAACAACACGAGGCAATTCACTTAGTCTTGAATGCGTGAGGTTTATTTCCTAATTAAAGAAATGATGAAAAGTATACTACAAAATCACAACATACTGAACCACAGGTACGCGATATTTTGTCGCAATGTGCTGTAATGGACAGGGGTCGAGTAAGAACGGAAGGAAAAAACGAGATTCCATCCACATTTCAAGCTCAATACATTCAAAACCTTACCTGGGCGTCCAGGTCAACGTGAACTTTCAATGCGGAACCACCTTCACCCGGATTCAGTACTGAATAAATAAGGAAATCAACGGATACCGAAAATGAACAATGCACTTCATCCAATCAATATCACCTGTAATTAAGTATTAAGCATCAAAACAAACGAAGAGGCATGTTTATAATACTTACCAGTTGGCTGGGAGTCTCCATCAGAGTCGTCTTCACTCGGAACTTGTTCAGGCGGTTGATCTTCGGTCGACTTCTCCGCCATTTTTGCTACCGCCGATGATACAGCATGTTGTGTAATGGCATGCATTCCTTGCGCAATTTCGAGGTACACATTAAATTTTTTCGTGCACGTACGTTACTGTTTGTAAAAATAAAACAAGACATTACAACGAATACATGACTTATGTATTTCGTTTTCGACTATCATACTTTGCACGATCCTGGATGGGCGATCTTTCCAAATTTATAATTTTTTTACTGTTCGGATGAAAAATTGCCGCAGCTATGGCTATGGCTAGTCTGGTGACCCTTGATTTCTAGGCTACAGGCTGGGATACGAAACCAATTGCACTTGAAAAAAGTGTAAAAGGAATTAGTTTTCCCAGTCTATTGGTCAGGCGCAATACTCTACAAAGAGAACCGTAGGGAGGGCTTTGGGACTCGCGACTGGTCTCCCAACTGGAGTAAGTGCATTCTGCATGTGTGGAATGACCAAGTACACAATTCCTGTGGAAAGCTGTCCATCGACATCAAGTGGGTGACCTTTTTATTATGTTTTTTTTCAAATTGTAGAACCTTACTGTACATGTATGATTGTACACTTTGTACCCTCTCCGCCCTGGGCGCCTGATGAGCAGGTCTAGTTGGCTAGACTAACACAAACCATGCCTGGAAAAACGAAGAAGTGAGATGATCGCCCCTAGCAGTAGAGGTTACTGGTGAGCTCAAAAGTCGTTCACGTTCACAGAAATCTTCCATTCCAATGTTAGGTTGATGCAGCGAAGACGCTTCGTAAAGAGACTTCAGGAAGAGAAGGAGGGAACGAGTGGTCCACAAAATGAGGACCCCTTCGATCCGGTGAGGGCAAGACCAGTCACTGTCCATAACCACGCAACAACTTCGTGCATCCCAGCACAGTAGCTCAGTTGCGACTGAATAGTAACATCCTATAAAGTGTGCATTATTGGGCATATTGACACAACAAGCTCCTGCCCATGTTATCTCCACTTATTTATACAGAAGTATGATATATTATTATAGTGGGACCTCTCTATTAAGGACACTTTTTGACAGATTGATTATACAGATGTATAATATATATAGTGGGACCTCTCTATTAAGGACACATTAGGACCTTAAATTCTAGTCCTTAGTACAGAAATTTCCTCAATTTAGAGGTCACTTGATACACTACAGTACTAGACTGGGACACAGAATGGTGTCTTTATTATTATAGAGTTCCTCAATTCAGTGGCTTGTAATAGAGCAGTGTAAAGTTTATTATAATGACATCTGAGTTGAGGAAACCTCTTGAATAAGGATGTGAAAATAAGGCTCCAAAGTGTCCTTAATAGAGGGGTCCCATTGTGTATAGGTAGGGGCACCTTGCCAGCCAAGGGCAACTTGCAGTGAATCCTCGTTCATCCGCTACAATTTGTTGTCAAAGATTATGGTGGATTAACGAGTTTGGCGGATCAACTGGATATTCATTGGTACTTGTACATTATATTGGTACTGGGAAATTGTGGCAGATTGAAAGGTTTGGTGGATAAAGCCATGGCGGATTAACGAGAATTCACTGTAACTAAATTCAATTGTATCCAAGCATGTCCGTCATAAGTTAACCACTCCTATGATTACCATCCTCTAGAACAGTGAAGACTTCTTCAAAGATGAAGTTGATTTATTTCATGATAAAAGAGAAGTTCGTTTGATTCTCTGTTCTATGACGTAATCTGTTTTGATGGGAATATTTGATTATTATTCAGATTAGTCTCGATCAATCGGGTCTACTTGAGCCGGTCAACACTAGTAGCGAAGAAGATGAGGTGTGTGTGTGTGTGTGTGTGCGTGTGCATGTGTGTGCGTGTGTGTGTGTGTGTGTGTGTGTGTGTGTGTGTGTGTGTGTGTGTGTGTGTGTGTGTGTGCATATGGTGTATGTTATATAATGGTGTGTGTGTGTATGTGTGAATAAATCATGTTTGTTGTAATGTTTTCCTTCAAATAATCATTGCAAGTTACATTTATGCTTCTTTTCTATGATTATTGGTTACTAGGTAATTCCCATTCCCGTTCCCATTTGTTTTGCAGGAAGAAGAGGTAATGGGACTTCGTCTCAAGGACTCTGAAGATGAAGGAGACCATGAAGGAGAAGAAGAAGATGAAGATTTTGAAGAAGACGAAATTCAGTTTGGTGAAAAGGAGCAAAAGTTGCTCAATCGATTTGAAAAGTATCTCCATAGCGATGATGAAGAGCTGCATCCAGATGTAGAAGGGGAAACCCCCATTTCTGACAAATCTTGGGGGAAGAAGAAGAACATATTCTACCACACCGACTATGTTGATGATGAGATGGGAGGTATGTACAGTATGTATGTGAAGAAGTACAGTGCAACTTGCTTAACAGGTACCCTGGTTGGTACACACTCCCAATTAGTACGACCTCCCGGTTAGTACATACTCCTGGTTAGTACACACTCCTGGTTAGTGCACACTCCTGATTAGTGCACACTCCTGGTCAGTACACACTCCTGGTTAGTACATACTCCTGGTTAGTACACACTCCTGATTAGTACACACTCCTGGTTAATATACACTTCTGAATAGTGCACACTCCTGGTTAGTACACACTCCTGGTTAGTACACACTCCTGGTTAGTACACACTCCTGGTTAGTGCACACTCCTTGTTAGTACACACTCCTGGTTAGTACACACTCCTGGTTAGTACACACTCCTGGTTAGTACACACTCGTGGTTAGTACACACTCCTGGTTAGTACACACTCCTTGTTAGTACACACTCCTGGTTAGTACACACTCCTTGTTAGTACACACTCCTTGTTAGTACACACTCCTTGTTAGTACACACTCCTTGTTAGTACACACTCCTGGTTAGTACACACTCCTGGTTAGTGCACACTCCTGGTTAGTACGTATATGATCCCAAAATAATGTTAATTGCTTAGATCCCAAGGTCATTTCTAGCCTTATTCAAGTTTGACATTTAACCTTTGTAGAACAGAGCAAGGTTTGTTTGTAGTACTGTACAGTATGTATATATCAGTAGAGTACAACTGGACTGTCAGAATTCCCAGGTTTCACTGTAGATGGACACACATACATATCTACTTGTAGTTGGGATGTCAGATTACCAAGGCTCCACTTCACACGTGCTTGCATACTTATCTATATGTACTTACAGTATTTGTAGTTGGGATGTTGGATTACCAAGTTTCCCTGCTGTGTACGGCTGTAGGTAGTGCCGAAGAGGAAATGGCCGAAGAAGAAGAGAAAGAAGCATTGGCCTTGCAGCAAAGATTGGCAGAGCAGTTCGACGAACAAGCTTATCTCGCTCCGGAAAAGAGTGTGAGTTTGCCATCATGCAATAACTTGTCGAATCTTACCACCTGTGTATGTGACCATTGTATTACCCGATGAACCTTGATAATCTGACAAGTTTTTGTTTCCAGCAATATACTGTTTTGAAGCGTACCTTGATAATCTGACTACAGACTCACCACTGACCTACGTATTATCAGAGCTGTATTGTGAGATGAACCTATGTAGGTAATCTCTCCAATTTCACCCCTAACTTTTAATGATAGTGTATGCGTTGAGCCGTGAATTCACAAACGCCAGTTTTGTTCATCTCACAACCATATACAAGCCCCTCTGTGGCAACTACGTACATACGTATGTTCCCTACCATTTGAACCACTTGTGAGGTTTTTCTCTGTTTCTTGTGGGCAGGTTTTGAGCGAGGATCAAGGATTTCATAAGAAAAAGTCAAAGGTGACTCACAGTGTACTCTTGCTGTGTATGGCTCTTCACTGTAGCCTTGCTAATCCGACATTTGGCACATATGTTTAATACAATCGTTAATATGGACTGCACTATGAAAACCTCAATAATCTGACAGCATGTGTAATCTGACTCATTATAGTTTGAAAGGTTTTAGATTATTAACTGTTGTTGTTGTCTTTAATTGTTTGTTTTGTTTTTGTTGAGTTGTAGGATACAGTTGAAGATGATGTCGTAGTGACAGACTTGAGCAGACTGAGTAGGGAAGAAAAACTGCAAGTACGTGTGTGTGCGCGCGCGCGCGCGTGTGTGTGTGTGTGTGTGTGTGTGCGTGTGTGTGTGTTGTGTGTGTGTGTGTACGTACACGTGTGTCATATTTTGTTGTATCTGATCAGATTTTAGCAAAAGAGGCTCCCGAAATATTTCAACTTCTAGAAGATTATAAGACAAAGGTTTTTGAGCGTGCATGTGTGCGTGTGTACGTGTTTGCATGCATGAGTGTGTATGTAATGTATCAGCTTATGTACAGTGTCTACCTATCTATGTGTACATATGTCTGTGTCTACATGGAGAATGGATCTTGTTGACTTCATTACTACCGCAGCATCAAGTGTCCTCTCCTGTTTCTTCTTACCTGCCGTAGTTGCAAGATGCTGAAAGGCTTCGTCCTCTCCTTCTGTACATGAGACAAAATGAAAACAGTTCAGTGTGTACAGCCGAGGTATGTACAACTTACAGTTGAGTCACCAGTGTACAATGTGTGCAAAATATGCAAAATGACTGATGAGTGCATTGTGTGAAGTATGTGTATACATATGTATGTATGCAGTCACTGTATACATGGGCACTATGTACAATCATATGTACATTGGGGTATACAGTGGAACCTCTCTATTAAGGACACTTTGGGACATTGATTTTAGTCCTTATTACAGAGGTGTCCTCAATTCAGAGGTCACTTACACTTACTGTAATACACTACAGTACTACACTGGGACACAGAATGGTGTCCTTATTATAGAGGTTTCTGCAATTCAGAGGTTTGCAATAGAGAGGTTCTATTGTATACGTACTTGGTAGGTGGGTGCTGTGTATGTACATATGTAGGTACTCCATACATATAATATTATACGTATGTACGTAGGTACTGTGTATGTACATACATACTGTGTACAAACATACTGTGTATGTATGTTCATCAGTACTGTGTACGAACAGGTACATACGTAGCTGTACACTGAATACTCGTTAATCTGCCGCAATTCGTTTCAAAGAATATGGTGGATTAACAAGTTTGGCGGATTAACTGGATGTTCATTGGTACTTGTACATTATATTGGTACTGGGAAATTGTGGCGGATTAAAAGGTTTCGTGGGTAAAGTGGTGGCTAATAGATGTGAATTCACTGTAGGTGTACAGGCAGTATAGTGTATAAGCTCATGTCCAAGTGAAAATGTGTCCGTTTAGTGCGTTTGGGGATTATCCAGACCATATCTGTGCTCATAAGTGGATTTGTGCACGAAATTGATGGTGGATGATGGGCATGGTGGAATGGCCAAACTTCTCTATATGTACTTATGTGTGTTAACATGCTGTTAGGATGTGGCCTTTGTCACCTCCCCTGACAGTATGTGTTGTTTTTGTTGTTTTTTAGAGTAAAAAGGTGACAGAGTTGCTATTCCAGTCTTACTTGGTGTAAGTGAACACTCAGTGACTGTGGAGTATGACCTACATACACGATATGCACACAACTCTTCATCCCTATGCACACACCTCCCCATCACCACACACACACACCTCATCACCTCACACACACACCCATCCCCACACACACCCTCCCCATCCCCACACAACCATCCACACATGCACCCTCACCATCCCCCCACACACCCCTCCCCATCCCCCCACACACCCCTCCCCATCCCCCCGCACACACACCCCATACTTACATGCCATAGTAACTCACCCACACTTGTGTCATTCAGGTACACCATGAACATAGCATTTTACCTGAAGCTGAAGGCGGAGCGTCGTCCGGTGAGAAACCACCCAGTCATAGCCAGGATTGCAGCTTTGAGAGAAAACATCCAAAAGATGAAATCTGCAGAAACCAAGCTTTTTGACCAGCTTGAACAAGTGCTGGGAGTTTTGAAGATGAAGGGCCAACCAGCCAGAGCACAGGATGGAATCAGATCAGAGGTTAAACAGAGCACCAATGACAGTGCTGAGAATGGCACATCAAAGAAAGTACAGGTGGACTCACGCACAGCACAAACTGTACGTGTGTATATAGTACATACAATACATGTGCGTATACTGACATGCAGTACATACTACACATGTACGTATACTGACATACAGTACATACGAACATATGTACTGTACATGAGTACACTGAACATACTGTGCGTACATACTATTTTGAGAGTGATAAATTTGACATTGATAGTGCGTATTCCTCACAGTACACACAGCATGCACTGTTCATGCATACGTATTTAGATACATATGTACACGTATGGATTGGTGTGTATCAGCAATGTACCAGATATGGCGATATTCCCTGTGCTTGAACATTCATCCCATCTTTCTGTTCCCATTGTAGAGCTCAAAGAGAAAGAAGAAGAAAGAAGTGGTGAAATTTGATGATGAGCAAGTGACTGCTGGTGGGAGAGGTGGTATTGATGACCTCCTGAGAGGATTTGATCCTGAGGAGTACTACAGGTCGGTGAAGGCTGAAGTGGAGACAAGGAAGCGGAAAGAAAAGTCCAGGTTGAGTTTGTGTTCATGTGTTCCACATGCACGCATGAACAAATGTACACACACACACACACACACACACACACACACACACACACACACACACACACACACACACACACACACACACTTGAGGTATCCTGTTGCAAACTTTTTCATATTCACTCCCTTTCAGACAAGTAACCAATGAAGAGAGCTACAGTGAAGAAGAGGCAGATCCAGAAGCTAAACGAGCCATAACATATCAAGTTTGTTTGCACCTGTGTCCATCTCTCACCTGTGTCCATCTCTCACCTGTGTCCACCTCTCACCTGTGTCCACCTCTCACCTGTGTCCACCTCTCACCTGTGTCATTTTCTCACCTGTGTCCACCTCTTACCTGTGTCCATCTCTTACCTGTGTCGTCTCTATGTACCATATCAGTAATTCCAAAGCATGCTGAGCTTCTACAGCATAACCTTCCTAATCCAGCATCCTCTATAGCCCTAATTTATCCCAAGACACCCACCATAGTAAACTTACCTTTTTATTGTGACACGAGTATCATTTGTAATATGTCACACTATCCATTGACCAGAAGGTGTTGGATTACCGAGTATTGCACAACTCAACCTCTGTCATTTCACCGCCAATGTACCCCGACAGTTGTCCATAATATCCAAATTACAGTATCAAAGTGAAACCATTTGTTCTGTAAGCACTCTGTCGATCTCTTAGAAAGATTCCTCCTCTCAGAACAAGCCTACTGGCATGTCCTCACCCAACACTGTTGTCTCACCCATCTCAGATTGCTCGTAATAAGGGTCTCACTCCGAAGAGGAAGAAGGAGCAGAGGAACCCACGTGTCAAGCACAAGAAGAAATACGAGAAGGCAAAAAGACGTCGAACAGGTCAAATCCATCCGGTAGTGACAGAGGAGGGTGTGTATGGTGGAGAGAGGAGTGGCATCAGGAGTACCGTCAGCAGGAGCATCAAGCTCAAGTGACGTCAACCGATCCTGTCAGTACCATTCTTTACAACATTCAGATTCACGTACTGTACATCAGTTATCTGCAGTATTATGTTGAATGCACTGTATCAGAGTGCTCTTGGCTGTTTAATGTAATTGATGCATGAACAGTGATTGCTACACACATACCTCCATTCACAAACATACGTACATATAAATATCATACATATGAATACACATGTATGAATACACATGTATTTGCATATATGTACATTCAGACATAGTGTATGTACGCAGTATGATTTATAATAATGCTTTACAGCATCTGTTGTCAGTTGTCTTTAGTCTAGTATATATCTAGTGTACGATTATATAGTACCACATACACATGTACACACACACACACATGTATATACACACACAGGTACACACACATGCACTCACGCACGCACGCACGTACGCATGCATGCACACACACACACACACACACATGCACCAACATACCCACACATGTACACCCACATGTGCACACATACACACATGCGCGCTATGTGCAATTGCACAGTGTTATACAAACAGTACGTACCTTAAAACTCGGGTGGGATGAATGTATCAGATATATGTTCTCAGCCTACTGTATTTGTCCTATGTATAGTGTTAACCAGTATGTTGTCACAGCTACATGGTGTGCTGAAGATACACGCATTCCTTAATGACCACAACACTTGTTCGTTGTTGAAGGCATGTTTTATCAGTAAATGACATTTTGTTGGAGAACATGATACTTGTTAAAAAACACGATCGATAACACTGTTTTGTGGGCAGTTTAGTCAATGTGTGTGGTGTGGTGTGTGTGTGTGTGTGTGTGTGTGTGTGTGTGTGTGTGTGTGTGTGTGTGTGAGTGTGTGTGTGAGTGTGTGTGTGTGTGTGTGTGTGTGTGTGTGTGTGTGTGTGTGTGTGTGTGTGTGTGTGTGTGCATGCATGTGTGTGATGTGTGTATGTATGTATGTATGTATGTATGTTTGTACTTGTGTGCATGTGTGTTCGAGGAAAATAATGCTGAATGTCACAGTTTCCTGATTGGTAGGGGCAGACTTGCATGCAAAATGTGTGTCAAATTCAAACTCTGAGATATGTACCACTGTGGCAACACTTGCACAACCATATTGTACACACAATAATTGTACACTTGGTTGCCTACATGGGTACACCAAGGGAGACAAGAAGCCCTTCAACTTGCTATCAACACCTAATCACTGTGATTACATAGCATGTTTGTTCAGTGAGGCGTGTGAATCTTATGATGACGTTGGGAGTTAGCGTGTTGGCTAGCATGGTGTCCAATACATTGGCTGAGGACTTCAAGCGTAAAAGTAAGATTTGAACATAGTTACCAATGGCAGGCTTCAGAGTATGCAAGTGTGTACAGTAGCAACATTATTATTTCAAATATGGATGTACCTCATAGCTAACATTCCTCTAGTTAGCTTTGTGTACAGCCATGTTCCGTGTAAGCTGTTTATGGTTTTGTGGTAGTTGTAACTGACACTTTGTCACCTGGATACCACTGATAGGTGTAGTTATCCCAGGGAGTTAACTTTCTGGTGTTTTCAGTGAGAGAGGTGGTAGATTTGGGAAGATATAGCTCACAGAAGATACCTGCTCCAGTTCTCTCTACAAGGGAAGAAGCCAAGAGAAGAGAGTTTATTTGTAGAACTGAAAAGTAAAGAAGACTAAAGTGGTTCACCAGCTGGTTAGAATTTTAGTTCAAAGGGGGATTAGTACCTTTTCCCATTCAAACTCTGTTGAACAGTTCACCAACTTGGTAGTTCAAGTTTGATTTCAAAGGGGATTAGAGCCTTTTTCCCAGTCCAACTCTGTCTCAGTCTTCTAAGTAGTACTCCTGTTATGTTTGATGAGGCTCAATCTCACTATGACTACTGAAAGATATCTCCTAGCTCTAGTTCTTCTCTCTGGTGTGGTGATCCTGGTCCACACCCAGAACTCATCATTCTGTGCGAACACTTTGGACTGCTATCCTGATGAGATAGCGGAAAATGGTGACGTAGGTAATTTAATAGTATGTGGTAGTACTGGGGTATGCCAGTGCATTGACTGTTTCCAATTGGCAAATGGCAATCCGGGCAAGTGTGTGTTGTCTTCAGGCTGCTGGGCTCTCAACCAGGAACGCTCTGCGTGTGTTGGACTGAATTCACAGAGAGATTACTTCCCTCTGGTGATCTCCTTGTATATCACAAGTGGACTGTCTCTTTTTTTGATCCTTCTGAGCATATTTCTCATGTATTGTACGATAAAGGACCCTCACCAAAGGCGGCTTGTGAACAGAAGGAGGAAGATGGATTTCATATTTTCATCATTGATCGGACTGGTTGTGTTCAGCACAACAGTATTTTTCGGATCTTTGGCAGGAAGTATCACATTGGTGTTTATTATCAATTGGGAAGTGTTGGGAGATTTTTTTAAAAGATGTACATAATATATGTATGTATGTGTGTGTGTGTGTGTGTGTGTGTGTGTGTGTGTGTGTGTGTGTGTGTGTGTGTGTGTGTGTGTGTGTGTATGTGCGTGTACGTGTGTGTGTGTGTGTGTGTGTGTGTGTGTGTGTGTGTGTGTGCACGCGTATGTGTGCGTGTGCGTGTGTGTGTGAATACACGCACATAAATACTGCACTCACAGTATGTCTATAGGTATTGTAAAGCTATGGTCTATATGATATACCACTGTACATATGTATGTATATAAGTTTGTATGCATGTGTTTTACAATTCATCTTGTCAACGTTACTTTTAATGACATATATACATGTGTACTTGTACGTTATGCATGTGGGATTATTTGTATTGTCAAGTATCAAGTTATTTGAGTGTGTAAAACTTCAATTTGTTATTTTTACTGTTTTTTCTTGTTATGACATTTTTAAATACTGTAACATGGAATCAAGACGTGTGTACTTTATTCAATCTTTGTAAGTATAAACAGCAATTGGCTATAATTATTTATTCGCTTATGTGATTATTTAATTCTGTGAATTGGAAGAATTAATAATTGTTACAGTACATATAAATGTATTTTTACCTTCTCCTAGGTTTAATAATTCTTTTAAAATTCATTCCAATAATTATTAACGACCTTTTCAGTACATGGGTGTGTCTCCATTGCGGGAATATGGTGTGATAATTTGTGAAATGGAATGGTACGGAAGTTGCATGATAATCACATGCACACAGGTCCTACTCATCATATTACAATTCACAAGCTAATGCTAGCTGTATGCATAATATATAAGGGGTATACATATTATAATATTATTATATTATTGTATACGATATATGTACATAATAATATTGGTATAGACTACAGTATATTCATGTACTATTGTAGTGTGTGCTGTACATATTGTATATAATTATACATAATAACATACCTTATACAAATGTATGTATAATGACATACAGTATATATGTAATATGGTAGTGGTGTTAGTGCTGATTGGTTTATTGGCATATAATTGGTGTGCATAGCATTGCCGGCATAAAGCATTTTCAATGTACGTTTATGTATGTATGTACGTATACCTCTGCTATCAGTGTTAGCATAGTGAAAGGAAATACCATTTCACGCTATTGAGTTAGGAGATGTGAGGCTTCATTGTTAAGTTGGACGGAAGAGTAACCTGACACTGTACATTCTGATCGTGAGTCAGCTTGTCAGTGGTCTGTGCAGCTAGCGTAGGAGTGTGTGGAATTTGCAACTGCGCATGCATAATAATTATGTAGTTCTCAGGAAAATACCCAATTTTATCACATGTATTTGAGTGATTGTGAGTACGTATTCCATCCAGTATAACATTGAATGGAGCACCTCATCTACTCTCAGTCAACCTCTCATCCACTGTCCATCTCAAACAGTCCATCATCCACTGTCCATCAATCCGATACTGTATTAATTTCAATTAATTCATTTCATGCAGTTTGCAATACCATAATATATATCCACATACAGTTCTGCTTACACTTACATGGGCTATGGAATCCTTTATGAAATGGCCCAAAGACGCTAGACCTCAAGTCAAAGAGGCTACTAATAATAGGCCTCCAACTAGCCAAGGAGCATGTACCATTAAGATACTTGCTTAGCAATGTATATATATATATATATATATATATATATATATTGTCATGCACTTATGCACATACAGTGTTATCAAATTATACATGTGAAACTATGTAACTATGAATAGTACACAAGTGTTTTAGTTCACTTGAGGTACAGTTTGGGACGTTGATACTGTATATTCAATGATGGATTGCTAGCCTGTAGTCATCTTGAAGTCTTCATGTCTACACATCGTGTGAAATGCTAAAGAGTGTTCACGATGGCAAAACAGTGGATGCATAGAAGGTGAAGAATGCGTTGACACTATTTGAGACATCCTGTGAAAGGTAACCATAGCTATTGGTCAGCTAGAATTACACACATTGTCAAGTACAGACTGAAGGAACAGTGGTAGATCGTTATCCTGGGTAATTTGTGAAGAGGAATTTCAGTTTCCTGATTGCTCTATTGTTGAACAATACCGCAAAAACATATACTGCTGTGCTTACCTTGTATTATGTGTTAATGACCAGATCGGTCTGATAGAAAATACCAGAGATACATATGCAGCAAGTATGTATCAAACACTGGGTATGGATATCTGAATGTGTGGAGGTGGATAACAGTACATGGAAGTGTTTTAAGAAGACTCAGTCTAAGAGCATAGTGTTTGGTAGGGATGAATGTACATTGTCAAGTATTTGATGAGAATGAAGGTACAAGGTTCCAGAGATGATAGAGTAGAGGTGTGAGGATAAGATGAATTTACAGGTGTTGTGGGGATGCCCTAGGGGTGATGATACGTGTCTCTTCTATAGCATCACTTGATAGGGTTCCTTCGAATTAGTGAGGCTATGTGTGCGGAAGGCACAAAGTCATTTGATCTCAATTGACAATGACACACATAACACCTGCCCTCATCAAGCCATTGAAGCAGGGACAGTTATATAGCCCTTGTCTGATAAAGATTAACCTTTTGCATTAGCATGCCTCCCTTGAGTAGATAGGAATACTATCAAAGCAAACAAGGAAATGCATGCATTCCACAGGTGGGGGTGGGTGGACAATTGCATTAGCATATAACCCCACAGTTGGTGTCACAGGGTATTTGAATTCAGGTTTGCAGTCTTGAAAAGTGGCTCTCGGGTAGTGGAACAGAATCAGGTGTATTTGAGGTGCACTGGAAGTTGTTGGGAAAGGAATTCACTCCCTTGAAGATCACCACCTTAGTCAGAAGACACATATATACTGAGTACATTGAACTGCTACTAGACAGAGATGCTGAGATCCTTCAGCTGGCCTCTGCTCCTCTTGAGCTTGTCAGCTTGGATTGGTAATGGTGTGGACGGCCAAACTGCTTGTGTGAACACAACTGACTGTTACCCCACTCTGTCCAGGTTTGATGGGACATTTGACGAAACCATCATCGCGTGCGATGGAGGTGAATGTGTCTGTAACTTGTGCTTTCGTGTCGATTCAGATGGAAAGTGTACACTCAATGATGGTTGCTGGACCACACAACAGACCAACGAAGCCACCACCTGCAGTCTGATGGAGTACTCCCTCTTTTCAAGAGTGTACGGCATCCTTTTTGGAATCAGCACAATCCTGTTCTTCTTCCCACTTCTGGTTGGCCTGTTCTTGATTCTCCCCTCCACAATTTGCTACAGATGGTGTGAGAAGGGAAAAGACCCTCCTTCCAGATTTGTCTGGGCACTTTTAATTGCTCTGTTTGCTGTGTTCTGGTTCTTGGCAATTGTAATCTTCTTCGCTGGACTTGTGCTGGTGATCTCAGAGCAAATCGGTTCACAGTGCTTGTCGTTGCAACCTGCAGAAGAAGCTCCAATGGATGACACTATGTAGAAGAACATAGTGAGTAGTGATATTGTACCTACTTCAGATATATTTTGATTTGTAGCCATATACAATAGCAATTTTGTAATGATTACAAATTAATATCAAATTATTCTCCTACAATTGATAAATTCATAGGGTGTGCGTTCTTGTATGGTATGTTCTGTGTGGTAATTCCCCGAGTGTCATGCAGTACAACTTACTTAGCAAGTAACTGGCATACACTTCAATCAGTCCCTATATAGGCCGTCAACCAGTACTTGTAGTAAGTACATCTGATAAAAAATACAGATTTGATGTACCCTTCAAGGCACTTACCAAACAAGCTGAACAGTACATTTCATACAGCTGTCCTTTGCATACTCTATGCTGCCATGTTGTTGTCATGGGAGAATGCAATAATTTCATTAATATATTATGTTTAGTCATTAAGCATATCTAATCTATGTTTGTCTGATTGCTCAGTTGAGTTCAAGCATATCTTTATAGCTTCCTTTTGTTTATATGTACACTGTGTGTGTGCTTAACAATTGATGCATGGAGTGTCTCTTTCCCTCTCTACCCATACCTGGTGGGACAGTCTAGCTAGCTAGATGAATGATGAGGTGCTTTAGATTACTTTGTCCTCTCCTTTTCTACTGCCTCTGGTTATATATCATTGCCTATAGTCTAGTGTATAGTTTCATATCTATAGTGAGTTATTTATGAATGGGGTGATATTGAATTAATATTGAAATGAAAAGGCATAGCTACAGACGCCCCGAGGCGCTTGATACTGTTTGTGCGCTTAACAAATTAAAGTCAACCTGTCTGCTGATCAAGGAAGGAACCTAGCGAAAAACCTTATATCCTCCAGCGAGGCGGATCGTATTCTCTCCGGAGCCTATTCACATGTAGTGTATCTACCATATGTTATTGAAATGTATCCAAAGAGAGTGTTGTTTTTGACATTATTGGCTTTTTTGTTGCTGTTCCATCCCTGTATCAGCCAGTGCAACACACCCATGGAATGCTCCCCTACGATAGTAGGCTTCTCTGGATTGCTGACCGAAATTTCCTGCGCAAACCAGACCTGTGTGTGTGGAGGACCTTGTTTCGAAGCTGACGGTTCGTCATCCGCTTGCAAATTAAGGAGTGGATGTTGGAGACTTCTGCCTCACGACGGTTCGAATTCGGGGGACAAGACGTGCGTTTCTGGTATAGGGACATTCTTCGAGCTAGTGTCAAATGTGTTGTTCGCTGTCAGCGCTGTTGTATTCGCTGTCCCCATTCTGTTGACTATCATTCTCATCGTTCCCGTACTTCGCTATCACCAGCACGGGACAAAGAGTAAGACCTACAGGTACATCAAGCACATTCTACGCGGATCCTTCGTTGTGTGCTGGACTGGTACAATTGGATTGATCATTGCTGGTATCATTTTAAGGGCATTCGAGCTGAGACAGAGATGTATTGTGATGGGATAACGTGTGTGTGTGTGTGTACGTATGTACGTGTGCACATGCGGTGTTTGTATGTGTGTGTATGTATGTACGTGTGCACATGTGGTGTGTGTGTGGGGGGGGGGGGGGTGAATGCATGCATGCATGTGTATGTGCATTCAATGTTTGTGTAGTACTTCATTGGTGTTTTGATAAAAGTTAATTATTCCACAAAGTACTGTACATTAGTCTGTTATCAGTGGAAAATGTTTGTTTTCTAATATTTCATAACTTATGTGTATATCAAGTACTATTGTTTTGTTGTTTTGTTGTACTCTTGAAATTGAATGCACCTTGTGGCAATGTAGGACATGGTGATGATATGATGTTGGTTCGACATAAATGTGTATGAAAATGGAACTACAACTCGTGTGTGTGTGTGTGTGTGTGTGTTTGTGTGTGTGTTATACGTACGATACAAAATCACTAATACAGTGGAAACTCTATTAAAGGACTCTCCCAATAACGGACACCATAGAAAATACCTCCCTACAAAGGACACTTTCTTATGCCCCAAAAATGTACTCCCCTATAGTGTTAACACATTTTTCACCTCTGAAGAGTGGACAACGTCTCTACAATGGACAAATTAGCTGGTCCCAATGTGTCCTTTATAGAGAGGTTCCACTGTATTGGTTTTTCAAGTTGCTGCGTGAGTGCTGAATGACGTCATATTGCACATGGTGTGCACGTGTGCAGATCTGGAAAATGGCGGACAGCTTTGCACAAGAACCACAAATAATTTTGAATACGAAACTCTTTACCCGATCAGGAGAAATAGGAAGCGAGAGGGACACAAGCGATGTAAGCTCTTGTGGAATTGCTTCAAATGGTAAATTAGCATGGACGATCACAAATTCGGGCTCTTGTTTGGAAATGTGGAATTCGGGTACTGGAGAGCTTTTAGGCTCGTGGCTGGCTCCTAACAAGTGCTCCATTACCTGTGTGGAAGAATTCTCGCCTAACAGTGACACCAGCCTATTGGTAGTTGGCCTGGACAGCGGCGGAGGGAGAGGGGGCTTGGCGATAGTGAATCCCACCTGTGCAGCCTCTGTTCGTCGGATACTCTTGGATTTCACCGTGTCATCCATCCATTGTCTATCAAGCGGACCGCCGGTGCCGAACGTTGACGTACTGGAACATTTTAAGGGCGTGGTAGCCGCTGGTGGGCGGGGTGGGAACCTAATGCTGATCGATTTGCAACTAGACCAAGTGGATGATAGGCCTATTGACACCCGCCCAAAGTCAGTGTTGATCATGACTGAGGACGACGAGGATGTGAAAACTATCCGAAATCGCACAATTGCAAACAATCAGGTTCTAGCTGTGGATATTACACGTATGTGTGTATGTACGTGATTGCAATAGTTGCTTGCCTGTCCTGACTGTATACTAGTGTATGGGAGCACTACCAAGGATGATGTTGTGAAGAGGTCTGACTGTATATTAGTGTATGGGGGCACTACCAAGGGTGATGTTGTGAAGAGGTCTGCCTGTATACTAGTATATGGGAGCACTAGCAAGGGTGATGTTGTAGAGGTCTGACTGTATACTAGTGTATGGGTCCACTACCAAGGGTGATGTTGTAAAGAGGTCTGCCTGTA
>OZ026557.1:4173965-4191465 GCA_964020155.1 Chondrilla cf. caribensis | reverse complement strand
TGACAGTTGTTTACAAGCTCTGGGTGGGGTATAGAGTATCTATGGTTCCATACAGCAATTTATTCACAGCGTAGAAAAGGTGTCATCCTTTGATGAATTGATTAATTGAAAGATATAACCCTTTCATTCATACTCGCTTGTGTACGTACGTACGTGCTGTGAATTATTATTAATTTGTCACATTTCATTAAGGACGATTACAGCAGATTAGCACGTTTGGTAGATCACCTGAATCATTACCGTCAACACAAATGCATACATGCACAGAAATGACAGTGGATGAAGCAGTGGTGGATTGAATGAACTTGAGATTTAAAATTTGAATTACCTGTTTACCAGAACTGATTATGTTTATGTTCCATCAGTTAGTTCACACATGTAATATTGCATTAATACCAGATCTAATGCTTATCATGATGTATGAGCAAAATATCGGTGTATTCCTAGTAATGGCCGTTTCTGAGTTACGGACAGTCCCCTGTCCCAAGTTGCCTGAATAAAGGGAGTTTGGGTGTACATTTTACATTTGTACATGTGTCTCCTTGCTGAAGACGACGCAAAGGGTTGAAATGTCCAAGATGAATCTTCCACTATTTGCGTCTCAAAACGCTCCCAAATCCAAGAGTATTAGTCCGATTTTATCACTATTACCATAGACACTCTATGCTATTACATTGTTATTGTATGACATGTACCCTGATTGGTGGTCAGAGACCAATGGGGGTGCTTGCCCCATGTATCCCTGAGATCCCCAGATGGGACAATTGATTGGTCAATAAACTACCATAAGGTCAGCAAGTGGCTGATCAGGATACATCCTATTTATATCACCTTTAGTGAGGAAACAGAGGGAATGGATCCTTGGTTTCCTTCCTAGAGGTGATGCAAGGAGGTACTCTCGTTGGTGTTCTTTTTCTCTCATTCCACTTCAGGTGCTTCTTGACCTGCACATGGATTTCTCCTCTGATACGTGTGTGGCTGATTATGTTGTATCCTCAACACATGCTTGTATTTTCCAGTATAACTCGGGACTACTAGTTGTATAACCTTGGATATTGTCAGTATAACTCAGGACTATTTGTTGCATAACTTTGGTATGACTCAGGGTTACTAGTTGTATGAGCGTGGATGTTGTCAGTATAACTCAGGACTACTAGTTGTATAACCTTGGATATTGTCAGTATAACTTAGGACTAATTGTTGCATAACCTTGGTATAGCTCAGGGTTTCTAGTTGTATGAGCTTGGATATTGTCAGTATAACTCAGGGCTACTTGCTGTATAACTTTGGAAACCTACTTAACCAATGTGTACAGATGATGTATTATCTTTATGATGTCATGGATGCCAACCAGACAGAGGAGGAGCAGGAGGACCTGGCAGCCAGCTATCAGGAGTCTTTTTTGATAAAGGCAAGAGAAAGAAAGGCTGTGAGGTCTCTGTGGACTCTGGACAACCTCCTGGACAACCTGAAAAGTAGAACTGGTGGTGAAAGTGGAAAGCACATCGCAGCCGAAGTAAAAGTGAGTCTTGGGACACATATACAGTCAGACCACTTTACAACACCACCCTTGGTAGTGCTCCCATACACTAGTATACAGTCAGACCTCTTTACAACATCACCCTTGGTAGTGCTCCCATACACTAGTATACAGTCAGACCTCTTTACAACACCACCCTT
Source organism: Chondrilla cf. caribensis (assembly GCA_964020155.1). Lineage (NCBI taxonomy): Eukaryota > Metazoa > Porifera > Demospongiae > Chondrillida > Chondrillidae > Chondrilla > Chondrilla cf. caribensis. The sequence goes on along the minus strand of OZ026557.1, from coordinate 4,189,785 downwards.
AATGGTACTCCCATACACTAGTATACAGTAAAACTTCTTTACAACATCACCCTTGGTAGTTCTCCCATACACTAGTATACAGTCCAACTTCTTTACAACAGTACATTTTACAAGGGCAGTCTCTACAACAACATGTCTTGTGGGATCAGATGTATTCACATACACAGTTATTGTATTGGTTACAACAGTAGGGAAAGTGTTTCTTCTCCGCGCATGTAGGAAGCTCTGCATTTCCTGAAGAAGGCTAAAGTCCCACTCTTTGAGGACCAGCATGGTGCCGTACTGAGCTCGTTCATGAATGCAGGTAAATGTGAGATGTGGGTAGGAGTGAATGTGTACAGGCACAAGCACAGTACACAGTGCCGTATGATCAAGAGAACTATGTTAGTCCTGTCTCATGTTGTTGAGAATGCTACACTTATCTGATGTCATATTGTCAAGACGTTTGCATTCATCTAGTGTCATATTATCAAGAGTACTATAATATGTAGTGCTGTGTTAACAAGAGTTTCATATTCTCCGATCAAAACCTACACATTGGTATTCATAATGCGGACATTTAAAGGGTGTGGCCTGGTGATGACATCATCAATAGCACCCTCTGATCTGTGAACTTTGTATGGTCTCATTCTTCCACTTCATGTCAGGTTTGTCCAAGTGTGCTCTCAAGTACTATGAATCCTGCAAGAACTGCATCCATCTTGACCTGGAGCAGCACAGACACACGTTCGAGGTTGTCATAGGTCTCTTGGTTGGAGAGGGTCTTCTCCAACAGGCGCTGGAGCTGTGCAGGAACTATGCTGGATCCGAGGCAGAGGAGGACTGCTACAATCTCCTTCTCCAGACGTGCAGTAAGAGTGAGTCGTATTTCTGTGCCAGTTGAATGCGAGGAACACACAGGTGTTAGAGCCATGTGTTGTCGAGGAAGAGTTTAGCCTAGCTCCACATTCGAATGTGCATATTGAGTACTACGTACAGTATTTGTACATGTTTACACATTTCCTACTTCTCTTTCTCAGTTTATGCTATTCTTGTTTCTTATTTCACTTCTTCAATTCACTTTTCTCCTTTCACTTCTTTTATTTCTCTTTTCTCTTTCAACTTCTCTCCCTCCAGGTCGAAAGCTGTCTCAACTGGTATCTCTAGAACTATCCCAGGAGGAGACAATCTTTGTGTGGAACTATCTCGACTCTGTTTGTTCCTCCGTTGAGCACCAAGAGCTTCTTGTTCTCGCTCTGGTGAAGTGGGGTTACTTGCAAGAGGCTGCCGCCCTCAACGACCACATTCAAAGTGATCTTCTTGTTGGAGATGTTCAGAAGAGGGCTAATGACAGGAGAGTGGTGATTGAGGGACTGGTAAGCTGTGAACCAGAGGTTGTTAGAGACGTGTGGAACTCTGAAATGCCAGTTGTGAAGGAAGGTGAGATTGCACATTGAAGAGTGTGTGTGTGTGTGTGTGTGTGTATGCGTGTCCGTGTGTGTGTGTGTGTGTGTGTGTATGTGTGTGTGTGTTTGTGTGTGTGTGTCCGTGTGTGTGTGTGTGTGTGTATGTTTGCTTGTTTTGTTTGTATCTGTTATTGTTGCTTGTTTGTGTTTTTGCATCTTTGTTTGTTTGCTTGTTTTGTTGGTATCTGTTATTGTTGCTTGTTTGTGTTTTTGCATCTTTGTTTGTTTGCTTGTTTATGTGTATTTGTGTGTACATGTTGATTTTTTGTTATATACATCTCATCATTTGTTGTCATGCAGTCACAGTTGGAACTCTCACTTCTGTGATTGCACAGAAGATTCGTCCGAACCCCTTAACAACCACCAGTCTTCTCGAGAGCATCATGATGGCCCGTGCCCAGGGCCCTAAAACTCCCCTCCTCCCCCACTCACGGTGGAGTGTGACCACGACGCCCACCACCCGGAGTATTGGTGCCACGCCCATTCGCTGCACTCCCTCTGTGCTCGGCAAGAGATTAGTGTCCTCTGCTGTCCGGACCCCAACCAGACCCAGTGCAGGTAGGTTTTTTCGTTCTCACTCCAATTCCCATGTCATGAAGTGGAAATGGGAATAGTAGTCCTTAGTCAGAATTATATTTGGTTGTATCTTAGAATGCAATATTTGTTTATTCCACTACTCCTGTTTAAGGGCACACATATATTCATACTACACACTACTTATGGAATGTGTACATGCAAACAAAGCTAACCAGAATCCTATAACCAGCCTATCTTGCTGTAGTCAGACATCCAGTTTGTGAAATACTCTACTTGTGCATCTGATGTATGCATGCATTTAATTCCCATTCTCATTCCCATGTTACGAAATGAAATTAGGGATAGCAATCTTCCCTTAGAATACTTTTAGGCGATATGGTAGAAAACCATGACTATGTCTGAGAAGTCAACTTTCACCCCTTGCAGAAGCTGAGAAGAGGCTGTTGACTCCTAAACACCCACCTAGTGGGTCTGGCCCTCCACCGTCCAGTATGTCTCAGAATTCCATTGCTGCTCTCAAAACGCGCCTCTGTGCTCTGAAGTCGTCCTTCACTCTCCCACCAGAGCTGTGCACGCCGTCCCTCAGGACACCTGTGTCCTCCATGAAGACGGGGGTGACCAGTCAAGGTAGGCCCACACCGAGGTCAATCTTGAAACGTGTGGTTCCCAAGCCCACAACTGGTGGATTTGTGGGTGCAGACGAAAACCAAGATATGGATGCAACAGATAGTGGTGCTAACACAAGGCGAATAACGTACGTGTGTGTGTGTGTGTGTGTGTGTGTGTGTGTGTTTGTGTGTGTGTGTGTGTGTGTGTGTGTGTGTGTGTGTGTGTGTGTGTGTGTGTGTGTGTGTGTGTGCGTGCGTGCGTGTGGTACAGTACTTTTCTATTTTGCCTGATACATATGTATTCGATTTCATTATACGATGGAACCTTCAAATTCTAACATCTATCAAACAACTAATAGTGTATCAGATTCCAAAGGTTTTCATAATACAGCTTATTATGATGGTTACATCTCAAAACTAATGTGGTCAGACTATATGTGCTTACGACCTGTATACAAAGACCACTTGGCATAGTATAGTTCGCAGTGTGCTAAAGGCTACCTGTATACAGAGACCACTTGGCATAGTATAGTTCACAGTGTGCTAAAGGTCACCTGTATACAAGGGCCATCTAGATCCTTACTATGTCAATAAAACTTGTGTGCATTTGTAAGTTATGTTTTTATGTGTTTGTGTGTATGTAGATTTGCAAAGTCACCTTCACCAACTCATGTAAGTAGAGGGAACACGCCGAGCTCACCTGATGTTTCGGGTCTCGGGTCCGTCTCCAGTGGGGAGGAAAGCTTCTCTGATGCCGTGGACCACTTCCCGGAACAGGATTCCATTGCCCACCAGCTCAAGTATGGAGATGGGTCCATCGACAAGGGCAGCCCCATGCCCGAGAAGAAGGACGAAAGTAACACACTGCCGAAGCGTGAGACCTTGATACAAGCTCAACTCCCTGCTGTCCATCAGTCATCCGGTCTCGACACAGATCCACTGGCAAGAAAGTCACTTGATAGCTCTGGGAGCACAGCGTCTATTTTCGATATCCACCTGTCTGATTCTGAAAGTGACTTCATGGAGAGCAGTTTCGAGAAAGAAGGAAAGAAGGAGTATTCTCCACTTGATGACGATCAGACATTCGGACAGCACTCGCTGAGGACAAGTTTGGAAAGAAAGAGCATATTTTGGGAACGGACGTCACAAGAACGTGCTACGAGTCTCTCTCCCTCTTTGTATCCTCAAGGTTCACTCTCGGCAACTGGGACCAGGAAGGAACCATCACCCCTCATGCCTGGATCACAGAGGACGTATCGGTTCATCAGCCAGGAAGCAAGGGAGAAGATGCTCTCTCCAATCTCCCAAATATCCGCTGCAGTAACTAACAAATCATCATCTTTGTCTGACTCCAGCAGTAAAACTACACTTTCATCCTTAGTTACCAACAGCCAATCAAGTTACAGCTTTCGACCACCTGTTGCTAAGTCACCTCCTCCGAGTGAAGACAAGGACACAAACAGCTCAGAACCAATACTGGAGGTGACCCCTGTGAAGCCTTTCGTCTTCTCTCCTCCCTTCACTCGTTCAGCTACCCGTGAGAAAAAGGCCACTGAATTTGCAAGGACATCTGGATTGTTGGGGTCATCAGACAGACCAATGGACTCAGCCACGAAGCCAACAAGGTGAGCTTGAGTGAAAATTGTTGGCTTCGTTTGTACTGTCTAACGAGATGATGGTCATAAAAGGGCATTGAGCAGGTTGTGATAGAGTAGATGTTCTGTACACTCACTTTAGGCATTGGATAAGTGTCCTAATTGCTGAATTTACCTCTAGGATATCTTTACAAAAGACTCAATTGTGTTTATATAGTTGTGTTGAAGGTACAGTGCTCTTACTGGGAAGGAATACATCATCTCCGAACCCTTGTATTTGTTATATCTATGGTTGAAGTTACTTATTCATATTTGTGCCACACCTCACTGCAAGTGTGTATGTCACCACTCCCACTAGCCGTCACCACCACTCCCACTTGCCGTCACCACCACTCCCACTAGCCGTCACCACCACTACTATACCATTATCACTTCCACTATTACCATCACTACTGCTATCATCACTACCACCATCACCATCACCACTGCTATCATCACTACAACCATCACCATCACCACTACCACCACTATCACAATCACCACTGCTATCATCACTACTACCATCACCACTATCACCACTATCACCATCACCACTGCTATCATCACTACAACCATCACCATCACCACTACCACCACTATCACAATCACTACTGCTATCATCACTACTACCACCATTATCACTGCTATCTCTATCACCACACTCAACAATACTATCACCAACCCCACTACCACAATCTCAGCCATCTTTATCTCCATCATTGAGATGATTTTATGTGTTCACGTTCAAAAAGACCTTTCTTTATTCGACTAGACATGACCGCTCCAAATGTAAATCAAGTAGCAGAAGTGAGAGCATTGGAGAAGAAGAAACACCCAGCCGTGTGAAAGGGAAGGGGAGACAGCTGGGAGATGTCCCCTCCAGAAGCCCTGTGCCCGTCCGAAGGTCAAAGAGACTGCTCACCAAGAAATAACCTTTGATACAGGAACTCGTTATTATATGTTATTTGAATTGTTCTTAAATCTCTCCTGGTCCATCCTTATCTAACTTGATCGGACCTGACACACTCTTCCACCTGTACCTAGATACTTTTCACCTTGACCATGTAACAATAACTAATTTATGTGACAATTAATTCACATTATCGCCTTCACGTGTGTGCATGTGTCAATTGAGACAAATTGCTTATGTTATCAGAGTAAGTAGTATAAATATACAACATCAAAGACATTGATTACATGCGAGTATAATAACTCTATTTAACACATAAGAAATTGTAGGTGTATATAAATATTATATAACACATGCTATAATAATATAACTTTCATTTACACTGGTTATATAATATTGCTAATTTTTGTGAATGGATATCAATGAAGTCAGCTAAGAACATTTCTTTTATAAACATACTATGTCTTTGGTGTAAATTTTTAATGCCATTATACGTGAAATTGATGCTAAATTTGAATGGTTAGACTTAACAGTATGGAGTGGTGCCAGTGCTAATAATAGCACTAGAGTTCATTTCAGTCACTATTTTGTACAATGACTATGAGGAAACACAAACAATGCCTGTTATGCTGCAAACGCATAATATTGGGTATTACAGTGAAACCTCTCCAATCCGACACTCAATGGGGAATGAAAATAATGTCGGATTAAAGGGGTTACGTTGTTGAATAATTTCATTGTCATATAATGCTATATTGTATTGACATTGCTAATAGTGATACAATAATGGCTGTACATAATTCCCTGATCAAATAAAACAATAGACATGCACATATCATGGCTACACTAACTGGACATGCAGTGTATAGTATCCAGACGTACACTGCATACATGCATGCATGTAGTATGGTATGTGTGCTGTACTAAATCACCAACTGCGCTCGGTTGTTAATGTAACATACAAATGAACTACCAGCTGTATGGCCATCCTATTGTTGTCCCCTATATGAGTTCGGTACCAATGATAAACAATTAATTAAATCTTAATGTCATTTATACCCACGCGTGTACTCGAGATAGTGTCAATGGGTGCGTACATAAAAACTGACCAGCCGTGCAGACTTTAGGACGTAGTTGATACTATTTTTAGATGTCTAAAAATAGCACTTCTATCTTTAGTAACAATTCCCTGCCTTATTCGTTCGTCGTCCATTTTTGTTACTATTCTTAGACCTCTCAGAGGTGGCCGTATAAATCTCTGGTGGGCTGTGACGGTGTTCTTTTAGTAAAGACTTCACATTTCTTCACTTGATTGGTACAATTCTACTGAGAAGAAGATGCAAACGATCAAGTGTGTTGTAGTAGGAGACGGGGCCGTAGGTAAAACATGTCTACTCATTTCGTACACTACGAACAAGTTCCCATCGGAGTATGTACCTACGGTTAGTCGTACCTGGTTTTTATTGTGTTGTATGAATGTGTTTGCGTATATCGCTGGTCTTTGGAAATTCTGTCCCGGCTATGTGTCCCCTTTTGAGTACTTTTCGGCGATATCGTATCTTGTTCCCCGTACCTGTTCACTATGGCTTCCAGATTTCTGGCATACGTACGTTCTCTCAAACCACAGACAGGTCACGGCGGCGTCCTCATCTTTCCGCTCTGTTGCTGTCGTCTCGTTCACCCTTTTGCGTGTCATTTGTGACAATGATGTGAATAGGCGATAACTCGAACTGTCTTTCCGACTCTTACCCAGCCAGACTCTCCATCCCGTCATTGCCCCCAATGGAACATGTCGCGTGTGTGATTACTCCCTATCATATTCGATCCACAAACGTTTGCTTTCCACATGCGATTCTAACTTCAGTCACACTAGTGTGTATCGTCGTCATTTTATACTTGTGTACAGTACTACTAATGACATATAAGCTCCGTTTCCTATGAAGATAGTTGATGGTTTGCCATCTATAGGGTCCCATTCTGTTTTAGCTCCTCGTGTTCCCCCGTCACAACATTTGTGTGTATTAATCCATACTATAGTTCACTGTGAATGCGTCTCTACTCATCCACCTATTTGATCGAGTACATTGTGTATACTTGATTGATAACTGTGATTTCGACTTTATTTTCCGTCCCCTGTTCACATGGTTTCAAGATTCATTGACAAACTCATAATAGTGGGTGTAGTAATTGGGAACAGATGTGTGTGTGTGTGTGTGTGTGTGTGTGTGTGCGTGCGTTTGTGTGTGCATGCATAGTACTTTCTACTAAGTTTCTAGTGTTAGAAATAGCGTCAAATTGGCAAATTAGTGGGAAGCTGTGAACTAGTCATCCTCTGCTATACTATCCACTGTTGCCTGATGGGATTCTCTAATCTCTGATGTCACCTGTGCTATTTTAATAGGGTGAATTGCAGCATGAGGTAACTGGGCCTACCTCAATTATTATTCATGTTTCTTGTACACACATGTATGTACATATAAGTATGTATGTTGTTTATTGGAATTAACTGTGAGTTCACTTGTACATAGTTGTGTTTGGCTATGTGTCCATTCTTGTGCCATCATAAGCGACTACTATCAGTATAGTTGGTCTGGTAGTATGTCCGTGTTCACATTAAATTGTGAATCCATTTTCATCCAGACATTGTCATGTTACATTGTGTGCATGTGTATCTCTGTACCTCTCTCATACCCACAAACAGATGTCTTTCTGTTTTGTTTCATGTTACATTGTGTACGTGTGTATCTCTGTCTGTCTGTTTCTCTCTCTTCCTGCCTCTCTCCCTCCCAATCTTTCTCTGTGTGTGTATGTTAGAATGTCTGTGCACAGACTCACACTAACCGCTGTATTCACCATTCTCGTATGCAGGTTTTTGATAATTATGCTGTCACAGTCATGATCGGAGGGGAACCTTACACACTGGGGCTTTTCGATACTGCAGGTATGTTATGTAATTGTATATGTTTGTACATATAGACGTGTGTGTATAAATAGCTCCGTATGAATGTAAGTACATAGGTTGGAATGCATTTTATATCCACCCACTTTCACACTAGTTCTCAGGGTGATCCACTATTTATGTATGTACATTCGTACATACCTATCAGGTATCACTGTAGAATCCTAGTGTCAACACGGCAGCATATATTTCAGTTTGAGCCTGTTTGCACGTTTAATCTGTGTATGTATGCCTTTGTGTTAGTATGTGCTGTATCCAGCATGTATTTTTCACCATCTTGCTGTCTATGAATTGTAGGCCATGCATTGTATACATGGACAATCTGTACCACTTTTCGCTTTCTTTGTGCAGGTCAAGAAGATTATGACCGTCTACGACCTCTCTCATACCCACAAACAGATGTCTTTCTGGTTTGTTTCTCGGTAATAACACCTGCATCCTTCGAGAATGTCAAGGAAAAGGTGTGTGTTTGTGTGTTTACCTGACGTGTGAACTACCTGTGGGAGTGTAGGATAACTACGTAGATCCTCTGTATGTGTAGGCATGTCTTTTAATGAGTGTACTACAACAGTATTAACCCTTTGTGTGTGTAGGTGTGTAGAGTGGGTATGTATGGTCTAATTGCAATTAGTAGACAAGCCTTTTCACTGCACCTTGGGCTTTATAATGAGGTTGAAACTTGTTTGTGGCCAACAGCAGCAGTGGTATCCTGTAACAGAGATAGACTGACAGTTGACTGGTTGGCTCTGCAAGCAGGAACTGATACAATTGCCCCCAATCTTTTTTTTGGTCTGTATTATTGTCTTGTGACGTATGTTATGCATTACGTCACCACTGTGGAATCTGCAGGGATGCCAGAAGGTCTTTTTAAGATCTGACACCACTTATAAATATCCCGGCATATGTTTAATATGTATGTACATGTAAGGGCATGATTAGGACCACTACCAAAACAAGCTCTCTTATTCCTGTTTGGTCTCCAAAAGGAAATATTTTGTCTAATGTGGAAAATTACATTAAATGACCAAGATCTAAGATTGCTGCATTGTTATGAGCTTGAGAGGTTGCAGGAAGGTTCGTTTTGATCAATATTCTGTTCCTTTCTCTCATGAACAGTGGGTTCCAGAGATCACTCACCACTGTCCAAAGACACCCTTCCTATTGGTGGGTACACAGATTGATTTGAGAGATGACGCCGGGACTATCGAAAAGCTCGCCAAGACAAAGCAGAAGGCCATCACGGTGGAGCAGGGAGAGAAGCTGGCTAGAGAATTGAAGGCAGTGAAATACGTTGAGTGCTCTGCTCTAACACAGAAGGGTCTCAAGAATGTATTCGATGAGGCAATCCTGGCTGCGCTAGAACCACCAGAGCCCAAGAAGAATAGAAAATGCAGTCTTCTCTAATCTCATGCCTCCTGCTTTAAATAATTCAGTTAATAATTATCTCCTGACACTTTTCATACATCTACTTGTTGTACATTGAGTGTTGGTCCACGCAGTTTGTTTAATTGAATGTACATTTAGGCTTGCTAATTATTATTATTAAAAGTATTAATATCTAATTATTCAGATTTTTGAGTGATCTCTCATATGTACTATTTCCATTTGTCGATGGTAGTCAATGTTGTAGTTATTAGTATAATATATACATATTAATTCATTATGATTGTGATGATCGTGGGATTTGAGATGATTGATGGAAATTAAGATGAGGGGACACGTTATGCATGTTCTCAAAAAAATCATGCGATGAAGATTCTGAATACAATTGGAACTTGCTAGGTAAGTACCTGGATTAGTACATGCATACATACTCCTGCATGATTTGTGAGTACACTTCACTCAGTCCCTATATACGTAGCTCACGTACACTGTGCCAATCAGTACTGATAGTAAGTACATACTTCTGACAAGTACAAATTTGGTGTTCCCTTCAAGGTACGTACTTACTAAACACATTTGACTATAAGTTAAAGTGACAATTATTATGTGATCAATATACAACTAAAATAATATAACAATGTATACATGTACATACATGATATGTATATATGTACATAGAAAAGTACAGAAATAAATACAGTCTGTAGTATACAGAATGTGCAGTTATTTGTCATTCAACAGAAGAGTAGTTGGCAAGAATCTTTCCACATGTTTCAGTGGCCAGCCCAAAATCCTTATCAGTGCAGCCGTATTCTTCATACCAGTGGACATAGGCATCGCAATCCAGCTTAGCTTTGCTCTTCCTCAGAACACTACCAATGTACCCGGATATGATCGAAGAATTACAGAAAGTAGATATGGCCTTTCTCTCCTTGAATTCTACCTCTATGCTTCTGGACACAAGGCAAGGAAAGGAATCTTTACATGAAGAAGTGAAATGCTTTCTACATTTCAATTCAAAATTGGCTGCCACATTGTTGTCAAAGTCGGCCATATTGTTTTTTGTACTTCTCACCACGGCAACCATGTTGGTGGTAGACCTTTTCCTCCCCTCCATTGCGGCTGGGCTCATGCTCGAAGAAAACAATACTCTATTGACAACCCTGTCCCAGGGGGTCTTCATGGCAGAGGGATTGGATGCATAGACAGGTGTGAGGAATTTCATCCGGGAATTGGGACATCCTGAAGTTGCCAGGTCAAAGGTTATATTACCGCAGGTGTCACCACTGTGTGGGAAGAATCAGTAGCACATACGTATACAGGTGTGTACACATCGAAGGGATAAGGAAATTGATGTGGTGATTGTACTTCAAGGGCCATCAAACATGCTTGTCATTAGAATAAGGAGTAACCATGTGTATATATACATACACATGTGCACACCGTAAGTGTTGACTGTAGTTAATGAAGTGTGCAATGGTTGGAAAGCTCATTTCAAAAGGGATATATGTAGTTACTAATGTACCAATGTTACATACAACCATGCATGTACACACACACATGAATACACCACACACACACACACACACACACCTCTTGCTACTTGTATAAATAGGCATCAATGCATTAGCCATACATCCTCCAATGTAAGCGTTCATGTCATCCAGTGAACAAGACGACACCTTCCCAGGAGCACTCTTCTGTGATGTCTTCATGACATCTTCCAACACGGAGTCGTTTTGGAACAGAACAACTCCATCGGCAAACTGCTGCAAGTGGGACAGTGCAAGGAGAGAGTTGTAGTGTTGAAGAGGCGATTCACCATGCGAGTGAGGGGCAATTGCAATGGACAATATGGTGGAACGAGGGTATTCCGTACGAACCTCCTCCACAAACCTTGAACCAAGGCCTATGCACGGAGTACAAATCACGGTAAACCAGGAGTTCAAAGGTACTAGCACAAAATACATATACAGAAAAGGTTGAGGGTATTTGTTCTATGTAATGATTTCTGCTACTAATCTCAGAATCATACCAGCAGAGTACAAATCATGGTGAAGTCAGTGATTCAAAAGTACCAACATGTAAATGTAGACTTGGGGTCTAAATATGTGGATTGAGTGGAGGGACATGCCGCTGAAGCAGATTAAGAATCCTCCTTTCATCCCAACCCACAGTTCAACCAACCGGGGTGAGGAGTGGGGGGACAGACCACAACGGAATCTAGAAGAGGATGCAAATGGACTTTGTTCAGTCAACCATTGTGAATGTTTACATAGTGGTAATGCAATGAATTCATCATCTGTCCCACCCCATCCATTGGTATCAGTGCTTCATGCTATACAATGATGACATGTACTACATGGTTCATGTATGATGTACATAATTAGAGTGTGTATGTATGTAATAGTTGTATCCTGGGTGGTGAATAATAGACAATTTATACGGCAAATATGCGCATAGTACAATACAACATATTTTATGCAATAGAAATGTGTTTACTAATTTCCTGCCTTGTTCTCACGCAATTAATCCCATCAACGAAACCTGTCTGGTGAACTGTGCACACATCAGTGACCTGTGCTTCCAGCGCTGATGTGTGCACACTTTTCTCTTTGATCTTTCGCCGAACCAGGATACAAAGCTTTCTATGTATGTACCTACGTGGGTTAGTACCCATGGTAAGCTATTTTCACTCCAACCTACAGGGCAAACTGGACTGAGCTGCATGGTACAAGCTGGTACAAGCTGGTGCAAATGGTGCAAGCTGGTACAAGCTGGTGCAAATGGTGCAAGCTGGTACAAGCTGGTACAAGCTGGTGCAAGCTGGTGCAAACTGGATGGAGCTGATGCTATTTCAACTGTACTATAAACACTGTATGAAAAGATACAATTTGAGCATTTCGCCCAGAAGAAAGCGGAGTAATGTCCGGGAAATAGGCAGTCCTTGAGACGTACCGCTAAACCTACATATTTCACTATACAGACGCACAGCGAAGGGAGAACTGTATCTCACCAGAGCCTGTCCCTCCGGCCAGACTGTGGAACACGACAGTACCGGAGAATCTCTCGCATCTTTCAATCTCTCTGCGGTGGCGTTCCGTGACCTGTTCCAAGAGCTCGTTCTTGCTTCCTCCTCTCCTTCCACCGCTGTACCCGAAGGCCCAGTTCCCCCCTCTTCCCGTCTTATCCACGATAACATTTTCTTCCCTTATAAACTGCCCGAGTTCCCAGCTGGCGTGAAGAGCTCTGGCTGGCTTACCCTCGCTGTCCAACAATATCAGCGGCAGTTTTCCGGAATAAGTCAGAAGAGAACTTAACCTCTCGCCGTATTCGAGGTGTTTTGCAGATTTGACTTCGCATTTCCTCCTATCGTTCCCCAAAGTCCCCAACGCCTCCTTCCAAAAGTACTGCCCTACTTGATTCCCGCACTGACCAATTTGGACATAAATTGCAGACATTAGTGTTGAGCTGGCGCCATTTTTACCAACGCAGATCCAACGACAAGTAACGCGGAATGATGGTTGGTGTGGTTGGCTAGACTAGGTGCTAATATGCAAGCATAATGCAAAGATGAGATGTGAATTCGAATTTGTACGATTCACGATCGAATGAGGTTTGTAAAGCTTTGTGCGCAGGAGTGATCTTTTTTAACCGTCATTTTCCATTTGTATGCAGAGATTGACAAGAAATTCGTTCCCAAATGCTTCCAGAGTATGTCTAGCACGATTCTTTTGTAAGCTAAAGGGGAAATGATGATTGATTCTATTGACGTCGTCAGTGACTCTGCATTTCCCAAGAATGTTTCGGACGTTGGGCAGCCAGCACAAAGTATCAATACAAATCTCTTCCACCCTCGTTCACCTGTTCGAATAGAGAGATATTTGAAACCGAAAGAGAATCTCTCTCTCGCCCCCTTCACAGCTCCAAACCCGATAGAAAGGAAGATAGCCAGACGCGGGTATGCTTCGTCGCTGGTCTCGCGTAGCAAGAAACATGGAGACACCAACAGAATGGGATCGAATGCAGGCGCTCGAATGGATATTGTTGATTCGTTGCTGACTGCAAGACGTGTCGTTGACCCACGTATTCCCGTCGGGGTCAGTCCTCCAGACCCAATGGATGGAACTGTACCTCAGTTTGAGAACACCACTGCCTTGAGTTTCAATGAGACATCAACCGAGATGTCGCTACAGCACGACGCAGCCAACACAAGTTCCTCCTCAGCCCTACGCACTCCTGATAGTCTTGAAGAACAGGAAACATCCACTCCAACCACTGTCAATTCTGTTTCTCCGCGGTTCTTCAACCAGCTACCAATAAAACTGGAAGAACTCCTCTCCAGTTCTGGAGAACATAGCGAAGAAGTGTTTGATGTTTCTCTTCCAAAACATGACTCTCATCCCAACGAGCAGATGTCTTCATTCCCACCGTCCAAAGATGGGGAGATTCCTGCATTGTTAGTTGGAACACACTCAACAACACCCTTTGGTCCTCCTGTGAACGGATGTACTGATATCAATAGTGCTAATACTCCAAGGTATGTCCTACTTGTGTACAAATGTACACTTTTTATTCTGTTGAAAATGATTATTATTGCTGACATAACTTGTTACCAGTCTTCAAAGATGCCTTAAATTCGGAATATAATAGAATTTTATTTGGAGTGTGTTAACAGGAGTATAATAGAATAATATGTTGTTTACAGGAAGTGTGTGTTGTTTACAGGAAGTGTGTGTTGTTAGCAGGAAAATGTGTGTTGTTAACAGGAAGCAATAGTTAAGTTTTGAAGACTGTCAGAATTGTTCAACTGGTTTCAGATCAGTGTGAGAGGTTCCTCTACTACTCTACTGTAGCATGTACATGTGCATGTACTTTTATATGTAAATACCTACATATGTACTTGTTTTTGGTCAGCACTGTTCAGTTCATTCACACAGCATCATTTGTTTCCTCAATAATAATGTGATAAAATCCCAATCCTCTTCTCAGAGCTGTGGAGTGGTACAAAGTGAAGCTGCTGAAGAGATCCTTTGCCCTCTGGCATGGCTGGGTCAGCATGAAGAAGGACCAGGTTGTGCTGTTTCGTCGACATAGTCTTCTCAGAAAGGGATTGAAGGGACTTGTCCTACACATGGCGGTTACCAAGGAGATGGATAAAATGGCTGTCTGGAAACATAACCGTAGAAAAGCAAAGCTTTATCTCCGTAAGGTAAGTACATTCAAGTGTAAGCATGCATGTACGTATGTATGTACATGTGTACATCCAATATTAATGTGGCAGTGAGGTATGTATTAATACATGTGTAATAGCATGTGTGGTTTACCAGTATGTGTGCACAAGGCCTATGTTTATGTATAACATACTGTATAATAACAGCATATAAATGTACATACAATATGTTTGTAGTGGAAGGCTTCCCTCAATGTCTTGCAAAGAGGACAACTTTGTCACTATTTCACAAAATGGAGACGCCTGCAACAGTCCAGAGTTACTCTACATCACCTGGAGTCCCAGCTGGAACATTCTCTGAGGCTTAAAACTCTTCTCCTGTGGAGAAAGAAACTCGAGGTGTCGTTGAAAGAAACTGCCATCAAGCAACTCTGGAATGGCAGAACTGTGAAGAGTGTGTTCAGTCAGTGGAGGGTGAGGGCAGCTAGGAGGAGGTCGGTTCACTTTGGACACAGGGTGGCTCATCTGAGTCATCTCTTGACGTTGAAGAAGGACACTTTTCGTCACTGGAGACGTGAAGCCATTCTTGCCAGAACAGCCAGACTGCGATATGAAGACATTTGTGTTCGACGGGCTTTCTCAATGTGGAATGAGAGGACGTCAAGAATGAGGTATGAGTTGTGTACAGTTGTTCAGTTTACTGTAAGGTCTCTTGAGCTAAGCATAAAGTACGTATGTCAATAGAGACCCCATTGAGGGCCTGGAATCTAGAGATACATACATGTGTAGATGGTCTTTATGTAAAGGTACTACGTATGTAAATGTTATGTCTGGATGTACATGCATAGGTGGTCTTTGTATAGAGGTTCTAGGGAATGGGGTTGAATGAGTTCAAACCTTTGCTGGTTGTACTCAAAGTGAACAACTCCACTCCTGTCAAGATTTTGATTGCACTTGTCCGTAACATGTACCTACTGCTGTTCCTCAAACTGATTACTTTTACATACATACATCATGTTGGGGCTACCACTATGATGTATGTATCTACACTACAACTTGTTTATTGGGTGCTCTACAAAGTGTGCGCCACACCTGTACTTCTTATCAGCACCACTCCCCCACTATCAGCAGAGGTGGTATCTCTTAATATGAACTCGGGCAAAGTACCTCG
>OZ026557.1:4111465-4166465 GCA_964020155.1 Chondrilla cf. caribensis | reverse complement strand
GGAACTAACTGGAGGAGTCTACTGACTCAGTTGGGAGAAGATGATGCCACTATAGGGAGATTTCAGCTCAGTGCTTCGGGTGTCACAACTGACTCTTGCTTTAAAGGTTTAGTTTACTGGTTAGAAGGCAATGCGGACGAACCCGTCACTTGGGAGACGCTATTGAAGGCTCTGAGAGACGCCGACATGAAAGGGTATGCGGACGACCTGGAGAAGAAGCTGAAAGGGTACGCGCGTGTGGAATAGAGTAGTTGTTCCACCTCTCCCTGTAAATTGGATTATAAATTCACCCTATGTTCAGCATTATTCACATAAGCTGTACCTGTGACCATATTTGACTTCCTATAGATGTACATGTACAATATACCGGTACCGTGTATGGTTATGATAATATATTATTATTGTCTATCTAATAATTCAGTTTCATATCTTGTTTCATATATTATACTTGACCAGGCCATCTCACTACAACACCACTAAGCAACTGCCTCAGTTGAAATCATTCGATGTGCTTGCATCTGATAGGAGGGGTTCAGACACAAGTGACCAAAGAAATAGAGGTGTGTTTTCAGTCTGTAGCCATGTATATAATCTTTTTCCATATTAGCTAAATAGATGTTGTGCAAAGACTTTGTATAAACTCTGATAATCTAAAGTCACTTCAGATGTCAAATAGGCAGGATTGGTGATTTTGTCAACCAAATCCATTCCATACAGACTAAAAATGAATTCCATATAAGTAAACAGACACCCAACATGGGAATTTATAATGATATTCATAGTTGTAGCTAATGAATATTATTTGTTGGAACAAAATGGCAGGTTAAACCTTCACCTTAAACTGAATTAACTGTGCAACTCACATGGTTTGTACATGCTTATCATAATTGCTGGTATAAGTATACTCAATCGGGCTACAGTAACTTTATAACATTCTGAGAATATTCTGAAGTATTAGTTAATAGCATTGAGTCCATGCTAATTAGCAAGTTATACAATGCTACATATACTATAGTGTGTGTCTGAAATAATTATTTTCCTTATGTTAAATTTAATTTCCACTCCAGTGAAATCTCAGACTGGCCTGACAAAGTCAAAGGTCAAGGAGATAGTTCACAGGTATAGGGAGAGGATGGATGATGTTTCATTACCTAGCAACCCAAAGCTGGAAAGGAAATATGATAAAGTTCTATCGTCAATGAAGATTTCCCTACAGAAGGCTGAGCAGATAGTTATATCCAGAATCCACCATAACGTTTGCAGCACATACAACAGGCTTGTTCATGGTGTGAGGCCCATACCTCTACCAAAGGTAGATGAGACCGGTCAAGGTCTGTATATGTTCATTGCTGAAAAATCCACTTTTTGTGAGGTGTTTTTAGTTGAAGAGGCAATTGATGAACTGAATGATAATGACTTGAAGAAAGCCTTTTTTACAGAGTATAAACCTGAATTGCGTGATTTTCTGAAGGAGAAATTGACCTCGTGTCATCAGAATAAAGTCTCCCTTCCACAAAGTCCTGATCATGTCAACATGGCAGTGGTGACCAGTGAAGAAGCCCTTCTCTCCTTGATGCTCCATCTCAAGGCATACTTTATTGCATGCCTAGAGCTGCAGGAGTGTCTCTTCAAAGGATTCCAAGATGGCTGTACAGTCTTGTATTTTGCCATTACTGCAACCGATGCTGTGTTCTTGGCTCCAAAGATCCTCTCCCACTTGGCTGAGCTGAAGAGGAGTTTCAGTATCACTCACATTGTTGCATTTGATCATTTTGCTGTTGATATTGACCAAAGCTCTGTTGAGTTGTTGGTAAGTGTGTACTTGCCGTGTTATAGCATGTGAAGTGTGCTTATGTGCTTAATGTGTGTTTGTAAAGGTACATAAGGTGTTTTGTGTAATATGTATGTGTATGTACATACCAGTAGGTACATTTATATGTACATAAAATACTATACAATTATAATACTATGTATGCCAGGTGTAGGGTATTAATTGGTTATTGAAGGATGCTTTCCAAATTGATCAACAGTTAATCTGTAATTGAGTGAAGTATGTATAAGTCTAGCTATTCTCATAGCTACATTATGTGAAGAAATTCATGATCAGTAGTAAGAATAATTCAAACTTGGCCCTCACATCTTACAATATTATACACTTTTGTATTCTATAAATAGAATGACATACTGTTTTTCCAGGAGAACATTTGATGTATTTAGCAATGTAATCAGTGTGGTGCATGATGCATGATCTGGTTTCAATTATTGTTCCCACCAATTGGCTACACTGTGCTCTCTTTTGTACTATGTGATACTTCTGGTTCAGGGTATATTCACTATCAGATCTTGTATTGCCCAATCCTGGTCCTTCACATTGGAATCAAGTCCACATGACTATTCAGAAGATTGTGTAATATACTATACATTAAGTTGTGTAATCAATTTTTTCCTATCATTTTCTTTGCATATAGTCTGGTAATGATGAAACAACACTTGAAGAATTGAGAGAAGCCCTCGAAAAATCTCAAGTTGCCCTGAAAGAAGCTCAGAAGTCATCAGAAGAGCATAAACACAAGCTGATGACAGAAAAGATGAAACACAAAGAGCAGCTTTCAATTGTGGAAATCGAGAAAGAAATGTACAAGTATAGCACTATCAAGTTGGGAAAGCAGAAGAATGAGCTTAGGGTGTGTGTGTGTGTGTGTGTGTGTGTGTGTATACGTAAGCCTGTAGTTAGTAACAGTACTCATATAATGGTATGAATTAGGGTATGTGTGCTCTTGAATTTCTTAAGCTAATGCTACTTTTTTCAAATTTCTACTTTAGAAGCAACTTGTCTATGTCAAGGGCAGTTTGTGTAAGGAGCACCTTGAAACTATTGTGAGTATGTATGTACAAAATTTGTTAAGATTCTAAGTACAAAACATTGAAAGTACCTGCTCTGTATCCTTTGTTATAAAACACCTTGTAATGGTTAGTGTGCAGGACTGACAATGGGCATTGTATTCCATATTATGTATTTAGGATGAAGTGATGGGGAGTTACAAGAAAATGGCTTCTCTAATGGAGGAATCTGGCCCCATGGAGCAAGTGCTCCTCTCTACTTACAATGTAATCCCGGACCATTGAATATAGGCGAATCTTTCCTTTCTGTCATTCAATTTGGTCTCCAATTCTAGAAATTAAGAAATGAATTGATTGCCAATGTGGAGATGTTGGAGGGAAAGCTCTCTACTTCTGAGAAGAAGACATTATCATTGCGTAAAGAATGCTCCCAATTGGAAGGGGTCTCTGTTCTGACTGGAGATCAACAGACACTCCATGAGCGAAAAATGGCACTTACTGAACTAGAGGTGTGTGGTTACGGTCAATGTATGTGTTCATACATGTGTGTGTGTGTGTGTGTGTGTGTGTGTGTGTGTGTGTGTGTGTGTGTGTGTGTGTGTGTGGTGTGTGTGTGTGTGTGTGTGTGTGTGTGTGTGTGTGTGTGTGTGTGTGCATGTGTGTGTGCAACAGTGTGTATAACAGTATTCTTCGGCTTCATCAAATACAATGTACGTAAATGTCACCATGCATTTATCATAATGCTTAAAGAATTCATTCCTTTGACATTCAGTCAACAGTAGCAGAGATTCAGCTGGAGTATGACAGGACAAAGAGCAGACTGAAAGAGTTTGAGTCGGACATACCAAAAGTATGAGAAAGTTCATTGTTCCAGTTTTTCCTTTCCCATACTGTGGACCAGTTCCAGTTTAACATGTTCACTTGTAGTGTCCCTATACTGTTCTGTACTGGGTACCTGTTCCTTATGGTATTCTATATTAGGACCAATTCCAACGTATCACATCAGAGAAGAAAGATGAAATAGAAGCTATGGTGACCACTCTGCAGAACAAGCAGACCAGACTGCAAGGAGATGAGTATCTGCATGAGATGATAGAGAGGGAGAAAAGAGAAGCATCACTGAAAGAAGAACTTGATGAACTTAAGAAGGTAAAGATGCTAAAGTTGCTCACTTTACTGTTTTAGTGTGTGTATGTGTGTGTATCAATGTGTGCGTATGTGTGCGCGCGCGCGCGTGTGTGTGTGTGTGTGTGTGTGTGTCACTGTGTGTGTGCGCGCGCACGCGTGCGTGCGTGTGTGCGTGTGTGCGTGCGTGCGTGCATGTGTGTGTGCACATTATGTGCATGTGTATATGTGTGTGTATGTATGAATGAACACCTGTTCCATATGACTAGACTATTTAATCAAAATTTACCTGTTTCATATGTACGTATAAATATTATAATATACACACTTGAAATGGGTTTCATTGTGATGATGAGCTAGTGAATAATAACATCTACGTTTATGCAAAACTACTGATAGAGTATGTCTGTACACATGCAGCATATTGTTTGTAAATTAGATGTTGTTGATAATGTTTTCAAGACCTCCCTTTTCTCTTTCCTTATTATTTAAATACGTCTCTCCATATACGATTCACAGACAGTGAGTTCCAATCTTGTAGCATGTTCAAGGCAATGTGATGTTGTTTACAATGTCTGCATTGCCTCTCTTTTCTCTTTCCTTATTATTTGAATGCGTCTCTCCATGTAGGAATTACAGAGAGTGAGTTCCAATCTTGTAGCATGTTCAAGACAATGTGATGTTGTTTGCAATGTCTTCATTGCGTCTCTTCTCTTTCCTTATTATTTGAATATATCTCTCCATGTACGATTCACAGAGAGTGAGTTCCGATCTTACAGCATGTTCAAGACAATGTGATGTTGTTTGCAATGTCTTCATTGCATCTCTTTTCTCTTCCCTTGTAATTTGAATGCATCTGTCCATGAACGATTCACAGTTAGTGAGTTCCAATCTTGTAGCTTGTTCAAGACAATGTGATGTTGTTTGCAATGTCTTCATTGCATCCCTTTTCTCTTTCCTTATTATTTGAATATGTCTTTCCATGTACAATTCACAGGAAGTGAGTTCCAATCTTGTAGCATGTTCAAGACAATGTGATGTTGTTTGCAGTGTCTGCATTGCGTCTCTTCTCTTTCCTTATTATTTGAATGTGTCTCTCCATGTAGGAATTACAGAGAGTGAGTTCCAATCTTGTAGCATGTTCAAGACAATGTGATGATGTTTGCAATGTCTGCATTGCGTCTCTTTTCTCTTTTCTTATTATTTGAATGCTTCTCTACAAGTACGATTCACAGCCAGTGAGTTCCAATCTTTTAGCATGTTCAAGACAATGTGATGATGTTACATTGTCTTCACTGCGTCTCTTTTCTCTTTCCTTACTATTTGAATACATTTTTCCATGTACGATTCACAGAAAGTGAGTTCCAATCTTGCAGCATGTTCAAGACAATGTGATGTTGTTTGCAATGTCTTCATTACATCTCTTCTCTCTTTCCTTATTGTTAATTTTGAATGCGTCTCTCCATGTATTTTTCACAGAGAGTGAGTTCCAATCTTGTAGCATGTTCAAGACAATGTGATGTTGTTTACAATGTCTTCATTGCATCTCTTCTCTCTTTCCTTATTGTTAATTTTGAATACGTCTCTCCATGTATTTTTCACAGAGAGTGAGTTCCAATCTTGTAGCATGTTCAAGACAATGTGCATTGAATCTCTTTTCTCTTATTATTTGAATGCGTCTCTCCATGTACAATTCACAGGAAGTGAGTTCCAATATTGTAGCATGTTGAAGACAATGTGATGTTGTTTGCAATGTCTGCATTGCGCCTCTTCTCTTTCCTTATTATTTGAATGCGTCTCTCCATGTACGATTCACAGAAAGTGAGTTCCAATCTTGTAGCATGTTCAAGACAATGTGATGTTGTTTGCAATGTCTGCATTGCGCCTCTACTCTTTCCTTATTACTTTAATACGTCTCTCCATGTACGATTCACAGAAAGTGAGTTCCAATCTTGTAACATGTTCAAGGCAATGTGATGTTGTTTGCAATGTCTGCATTGTGTCTCTTCTCTCTTTCCTTATTATTAATTTTGAATGCGTCTCTCCATATACAAATTTTCACAGAGAGTGAGTTCCAATCTTGTGGCATGTTCAAGACAATGTGATGTTGTTTGCAATGTCTTCATTGCATCTCTTTTCTCTTCCCTTATTATTCGAATGCATGTCTCCATGTATGATTCACAGTTAGTGAGTTCCAATCTTGTAGCTCATTATTGTTTCTATTTATCAGTTGCTTGAATATTAATGCCATTACAACTTTTTTGTAATCAGGTAGTGGAGTCGCATGGTGCACGTGATGATCCTCTGAGGTTGAGCTCTGACACTAAAACTGAGACTGGAAAGTGGGTTTGCTAGCTTACAACTAGACCTGGTCCACTTGTATATGCATGTGCACCCTAACTCTTTGCATACATTGCACATTATAATATTTGTATAGGCAGCTGTATTTCTGTTGTTTGTACCTGGTAAATACATATACACATAAGTACACATGTTCACATACACATAATACTACAACTGTGTGTGCCTTGTCAATTGAGGATGTTGGGTACAATGTAACTTTGTCATGTCATGACATCTCAGGATTGACACACACAAGCACGCACGCATGCACGCACATGCGCACATGCACACACACACATACACACACTAGAAATGCAAATTTAACATATTATACGCATGTGAACTCATGCACTTGTAACGAAATTTAATTATTGCATGTACCAATGTATAGATAGGCACCAACACTCACATCACATTCACAACAATGCATATGTACACACACACAATCACACACACACACACACACACACGTACGAACACACACATACTAGGAATGCAAATTCAAATGTACTCGGTACTTCTGTCTCATTATATACTATTCTCTTTTCCTTCCAGAAAATATATGAGAAAGAGTTATGTCAATCCTCTGATGTTGAGCAAGGGAGAAACTGAAAGGTTGGTTTATTGGTTTTGTTGGTGCAAGCATACAAACATACTTTCTTTCTATAATATTATGTAAACATACCTGTGCGTACTCATTATCTTTTGCATAAAGTATATACACTTGTCATGAAATTTACATACACTGTATATACCAATGTACAGATATGCATCACACACACACACGCATGCGTGCGTGCACACACACACCTACACACGTACATACACACATACACGCACACACATGCACACACATACACATACGCGTGCGTGTGTACATACATTGACAACACAATTTTACACTTTTCATTTCATATGTAGCACACACATACACACACACTTTTAGACTCACACAAGATGCATACACACATACAAACATACACACGTGCACACAAGAATAGATAGATTTCTAATGAATGAATGGAATGTGCTTGCTCACTCCTACCTATAAAACAGAATTCTTTTTTCATAATATATGTAAATCATTATTTTCTTTCTGTTGCAGAAAATTGAAATCCACTAATATCAATGGTGGACATTTTGTGGGGACAAGTGATCCATTTTCAACAAGTCTTGTGCTTAGTGTGTGGGACAAACAGAATGCGGAATGTGTGCATTTTAATGTTGACATCCGTCGAAGAAAAGTAAATCCCTAAGTGTGCTAGGATGGGATGTAGAAGTGTGTGACTTGTACAGTATGTATAGGTTGTAGCTGGATTCTACAACCTGTACTATATTGAGCACTATTGTGTTAGAATATGAAGTCCATGTTCCTGTAAATTTGATACAGGCAATATACAATGCTATAGGTAATATCTCAAGTACCTCTGGTAGGGCTGTACTGGATGATACAGAGACATTGGCTTGATTGTTCACAAGGGCAAAGTCTCTATCTGCTGCAGTCCTGCCATAGATACTTTAGCTATTATGTGGTATGTTTCTGTATAAAATAATATGATTACATACTGAATATCCAGCAGCATTGTTATTGTAACTATCAATGAGTTGCTTGGCAATTAATTGACAAATTTTGATAACAATTACATACAAGTGTGTAATAGCAAGGAGTGTGCAAATATAATAATATGTATAGCACAGATATTTGCACTCTTTGCACTTTGATCATGCCCATGCAACATACCACATGCTATATCATTATCCATGCAACGGCTACATACTGTCATTACTGTAAACTATTGTACAGCATGCACACTATGTCAGTACTGTGTACCTAGTATGTAATGATTATAATAATATATGACATACTGTACGTGACATTGTGTAGTATGTGAATAAGGTATATTTATTTGTGTACTCCCACAGCATCCTGAATATTCTATTGATGAGAAAGTTTACTTTCCAAGTATGGAAGAGCTTTGTGAATACTACTATCTGGCAAACCTTCCCGGATACGACTTCAATCTGTGCTTTACATATTAGCTGTTAATGCCAGACTAGCTACTGTTACAGTAACAGTTATTATAATAATATTATAGATCATAGTTATTGGAATGTTCAGTAAATTCCCATGTAATGCGCATAATATTATAATGCATCCTGAACTAATATCATGCAGCTTTGAATATATAATTATAATTATGATATGGGTAATATGATACAATCTGGATGTCTGTATGTAATATAGTTATATCCTGGCGTGGTGAACTATTTATACTGTAAATATGAACATAGCTCAATGCAACATTATGCAATAGAAATGTGTTTACTAATTTCCTGTACATGTCTTGTTCTCATGCAATTAATCCTAACAATGAAACCTGTCTAGTCACCTGTACTGTATAACTGACCTGTGTTACATGGCTTACGTATGTACACCCAGATTTCTCTTTGATCCTCCCCTCAATCAGGATACAAAATATTATGTATGCATATGAGAGTATTGTATGTACAAAGTCGAGGACTATACATATAGCATATATATATGCAGCACCTATAATGTGCAAACATGTACATACACTTACCAATATATATAATATAATATGTAATATACATCAACAAGAATGAATGTAGGCACTTGATGTCTAAGGTGTGTGTGTGTGTGTGCGCGCGCACGCGTGTGTGTGTGTGTGTGTGTTGCATGGGCATGTGGGTTCATGTGTGTTATCTGCATACACTTGTGTGTACATGTATGCATGTGTGTGTACATGTGTGTTATGTGTGTACACATGTCGGGTGCATGTGTGCATGTCTGTGGGTATGTGTGTATGTGTCGGATACACAGATCCATTATTGTCAACCATTTACTGAACATAACATCCCCTCATCTCTCAATCGACAAGGCAATCCTGGCTGCACTAGAACCACCAGAGCCCAAGAAGAATAGAGAATGCAGTCTTCTCTAATCTCATGCCTCCTGCTTTAAATAATTCAGTTAATAATTATCTCCTGATACTTTTCATACATCTACTTGTTGTACATTGAGTGTTGGTCCATGCAGTTTGTTTAACTGAATGTACATTTAGGCTTGCTAATTATTATTATTAAAAGTATTAATAATATCTAATTATTCAGATTTTTGAGTGATCTCTCATATGTACTATTTCCATTTGTCGATGGTAGTCAATGTTGTAGTTATTAGTATAATATATATTAATTCATTATGATTGTGATGATCGTGGGATTTGAGATGATTGATGGAAATTAAGATGAGGGGATGCGTTATGCATGCTCTCAAAAAATGAAACTTGTGAAATGAAGATTCTGGATACATTTAGACAGTAGCAATAACAGTTACTGATGTTCCATTAATATACAGTGCAACTTGCCGGTAAGTACCTGGATTAGTACATGCGTACATACTCCTGCATGGTTTGTGAGTACACTTCACTCAGTCCCTGTATACGTAGCTCATGTATGCTATGCTAACCAGTACAGATAGTAAGTACGTACCTCAGACAAGCACAGATTTGGTGTTCCCTTCAAGGTACGTACTTACTAAACACATTTGACTATAAGTTAAAAGACAATTATTATGTGATCAATATACAACTATAATAATTATAACAATGTATACATGTATGTACATGATATCTATATAATATTATGTACATAGAAAAGTACAGAAATAAATACAGTCTGTAGTATACAGAATTCGAGTTTATTTGTCATTCAACAGAAGAGTAGTTGGCAAGAATCTTTCCGCATGTTTCAGTGGCCAGCCCAAAATCCTTATCAGTGCAGCCGTAATCCTCATACCAGTGGACATAGGCACCGCAATCCAGCTTAGCTTTGCTCTTCCTCAGAACACTACCAATGTACCCGGATATGATTGAAGAATTACAGAAAGTAGATATGGCCTTTCTCTCCTTGAAATCTACCTCTATGCTTCTGGACACAAGGCAAGGAAAGGAATCTTTACATGAAGAAGTGAAATGCTTTCTACATTTAAATTCGAAATTGGCTGCCACGTTGTTTTCAAAGTCGGCCATATTATTTTTTGTACTTCTCACCATGGCAACCATGTTGGTGGTAGACCTTTTCCTCCCCTCCATTGCGGCTGGGCTCATGCTTGAAGAGAACAATACTCTATTGACAACCCTGTCCCAGGGGGTCTTCATGGCAGAAGGGTTGGATGCATAGACAGGTGTGAGAAATTTCATTTGGGAATTGGGACATCCTGAAGTTGCAAGGTCAAAGGTTATACTACCACAGGTGTCACCACTGTGTGGGAAGAATCAGTAGAACATACGTATACAGGTGTGTACACATCGGAGGGATAAGGAAATTTATTTGGTGATTGTACTTCAAGGGCCATCAAACATGCTTGTCATTAGAATAAGGAGTAACATGTGTACATATACATACACACGTGCACACCATAAGTGTTGACTGTAGTTAATGAAGTGTGCAATGGTTGGAAAGCTCGTTTCAAAAGGGATATATGTAGTTACTAATGTACCAATGTTACATACAACCATGCATGTACACACATACATGAATACACCAGACACACACACACACACACACACACACACACACACACACACACACACACACACACACACACACACACACACACACACACACACACACACACACACACACACACACACATGCATGCACACACACACATACACACACACACACACACACACACACACACACACACACACACACACACACACACACACACACACATGTACACACACACACACACACACACACACACACACACACACACACACACACACACACACACACACACACACACACACACACACACACACACACACACACACACACACACACACACACACACACACACACACACACACACACACACACACACACACACACACACACACACACACACCTCTTGCTACTTGTATAAATAGGCATCAATGCATTAGCCATACATCCTCCAATGTAAGCGTTCATGTTATCCAGTGAACAAGAAGAAAACTTCCCAGGAGCACTCTTCTGCGATGTCTTCATGACATCTTCCAACACGGAGTCGTTTTGGAACAGAACAACTCCATCGGCAAACTGCTGCAAGTGGGACAGCGCAAGGAGGGAGTTGTAGTGTTGAAGAGGTGATTCACCGTGCGAGTGAGGGGCAATTGCAACGGACAATATGGTGGAACGAGGGTATTCTGTAGGAACCTCCTCCACAAACCTGGAACCAAGGCCTATCCATGGAGTACAAAATATGGTAAAGCCAGATATTCAAAGGTACTAGCACAAAATATGTATACAAAAAAGGTTAAGAGCATTTGTTCTACGTAATGATGTCTGCTACTAATCTTGGAATCATATCAGCAGAGTACAAATCATGGTGAAGTCAGTGATCCAAAGGTACCAACAAGTAAATGTAGACTTGAGGTCTGAATATGTGGATTGAGTGGAGGGACATGCTACTGAAGCAGATTAAGAATCCTCCCTTCATCCCAACCCACAGCTCAACCAACTGGGGTGAGGAGTGGGTTGGGGGGGTGGGGTGGGGTGGGGGGGACACAGACCACAATGGAATCTAGAAGAGGGTGCAAATGGACTTTGTTCAGTCAACCATTGTGAATGTTTACATAGTGGTAATGCAATGAATTCGTCATCTGTCCCACCCCATCTGTTGGTATCAGTGCTTCATGCTATACAATGATGACATGTACTGCATGGCTCATGTATTGAGTACATAATTAGAATGTGTATAGCTACCTATGTATGGACATGCGCTGGTTAGTACCCATGGTAAGCTATTTTCACTCCAACCTAGGGCAAACTGGACTGAGCTGCATGGTACAAGCTGGTGCAAATTGGTGCAAGCTGGTACAAATTAGTGCAAACTGGTACAAGCTGGTGCAAACTGGTACAAGCTGGTGCAAACTGGTACAAGCTGGTGCAAATTGGTGCAAGCTGGTACAAGCTGGTGCAACCTGGTGCAAACTGGTGCAAGCTGGTACAAGCTGGTGCAACCTGGCACAAACTGGACTGAGCTGGTACAAGCTGGTGCAAACTGGATGGAACTGATGCTATTTCAACTGTACTATAAACACTGTATAAAAACATACAATGTGAGCATTTCACCCAGAAGAAAGCGGAGTAATGTCCGGGAAATGGGCAGTCCTTGAGACGTACCGCTAAACCTACATATTTCACTATATAAGATATACGGACGCACAGCGAAGGGAGAACTGTATCTCACCAGAGCCTGTACCTCCGGCCAGACTGTGGAACACGACAGTACCGGAGAATCTCTCGCATCTTTCAATCTCTCTGCGGTGGCGCTCCGTGACCTGTTCCAAGAGCTCGTTCCTTCTTCCTCCTTTCTTTCCACCGCTGTACCCGAAGGCCCAGTTCCCCCCTCTTCCCGTCTTGTCCACGATAACATTTTCCTCCCTTATAAACTGCCCGATTTCTCTGCTGGCGTGAAAAGCTCTGGCTGGCTTAGCCTCGCTGTCCAACAATATCAGCGGCAGTTTTCCGGAATAAGTCAGAAGAGAACTTAACCTCTCGCCGTATTCGAGGTGTTTAGAAGATTTAACTTCGCATTTCCTCCTATCGTTCCCCAAAGTCCCCAACGCCTCCTTCCAAAAGTACTGCCCTACTTGATTCCCGCACTGACCGATTTGGACATAAACTGCAGACATTAGTGTTGAGCTGGCGCCCTTTTTACTAACGCAGACCCAACGACAAGTAACGCGGAATGATGGTTGGTGTGGTTGGCTAGACTAGGTGCTGGTATGCAAGCATAATGCAAAGATGAGATGTGATTTCGAATTGGTACGATTCACGATCGAATGAGGTTTGTAAAGCTTTGTGCGCAGGAGTGATCTTTTTTAACCGTCATTTTCCATTTGTATGCAGAGATTGACAAGAAATTCGTTCCCAAATGCTTCCAGAGTATGTCTAGCACAATTGTTTTGTAAGCTAAGGGGAAATAATGATTGATTCTATTGACGTCGTCAGTGACTCTGCATTTCCCAAGAATGTTTCGGACATTGGGCAGCCAGCACAAAGTATCAATACAAATCTTTTCCACCCTCGTTCGCCTGTTCGAATAGAGAGATATTTGAAACCGAAAGAGAATCTCTCTCTCGCCCCCTTCACAGCTCCAAACCCGACAGAAAGGAAGATAGCCAGGCGCGGGTATGCTTCGTCGCTGGTCTCGCGTAGCAAGAAACATGGAGACACCAACAGAATGGGATCGAATGCAGGCGCTCGAATGGATATTGTCGATTCGTTGCTGACTGCAAGACGTGTCAGTGACCCGCGTTTTCCCGTTGGGGTCAGTCCTCCAGACCCAATGGATGGAACTGTACCTCTGTTTGAGAACATCACCACTGCCTTGAGTTTCAACGAGACATCAACCAAGATGTTGCTACAGCACGACGCAGCCAACACAAGCTCCTCCTCAGCCCTACACACTCCTGACAGTCTTGAAGACCAGGAAACATCCACTCCAACTACTGTTAATTCTGTTTCTCCGCGATTCTTCAATCAGCTACCAATAAAACTGGAAGAACTCCTCTCCAGTTCTGGAGAACATAGCGAAGAAGTGTTTAATGTTTCTCTTCCAAAGCATGACTCTCATCCCGACAAGCAGATGTCTTCATTCCCACCGTCCAAAGATGGGGAGATTCCTGCATTGTTGGTTGGAACACACTCGACAACACCCTTTGGTCCTCCTGTGAACGTATGCACTGATATCAATAGTGCTAATACTCCCAGGTATGTCCTACTTGTGTATCAATGTACACTTTTTATTCTGTTGAAAGTGATTATTATTGCTGACATAACTTGTTACCAGTCTTCAAAGATGACTTAAATTTGGAGTATAATAGAATAATATGTCATTAACAAGAAGTGTGTGTTGTTAACAGGAAAATATTTGTTGTTAACAGGAAATGTGTGTTGTAGCAATGGTTAGGTTTTGAAGACTGTCTGAATAGTTCAGCTGGTTTTAGATCAGTATGAGAGGTTCCTCTACTACTCTACTGTAGCATGTACGTACATGTGTATGTACTTTTGTATGTAAATACCTACATATGTACTTGTTTTTGGTCAGCACTGTTCAGTTCATTCACACAACATCATTTGTTTCTTCAATATTAATGTGATGAAATCCCAATCCTCTTCTCAGAGCTGTGGAGTGGTACAAAGTGAAGCTGCTGAAGAGATCCTTTGCCCTCTGGCATGGCTGGGTCAGCATGAAGAAGGACCAGGTTGTGCTGTTTCGTCGACAGAGTCTTCTCAGAAAGGGATTCAAGGGACTCGTCCTACACATGGCGGTTACCAAGGAGATGAATAAAATGGCTGTCTGGAAACATAACCGTAGAAAAGCAAAACTTTACCTTCGTAAGGTAAGTACACTCAAGTGTAAGCATGCATGTATGTATGTACACGTGTACATCCAATGTGGAAGCGAGGACATGTATTAATACACGTGTAATAACATGTATGGTTTACCAGCACGTGTGCACAAGGCTGCTTATGTATAACTTACTCTATAATAACAGCATATACGTAAATGTACATACAATATTTTTGTAGTGGAAAGCTTCTCTTAGTACCTTGCAAAGAGAACAACTTTGTCACTATTTCACAAAATGGAGATGCCTGCAACAGTCCAGGGTTACTCTACATCACCTGGAGTCCCAGCTGGAACATTCTCTGAGGCTTAAAACTCTTCTCCTGTGGAGGAAGAAACTCGAGGTGTCATTGAAAGAAACTGCCATCAAGCAACTCTGGAATGGCAGAACTGTGAATAGTGTGTTTAGTCAGTGGAGGATGAGGGCAGCTAGGAGGAGATCAGTTCACTTTGGACACAGGGTGGCTCATTTGAGTCATCTCTTGACGTTGAAGAAGGATACTTTTCGTCACTGGAGACGTGAAGCCATTCTCACCAGAACAGCCAGACTGCAATATGAAGACATTTGTGTTCGGCGGGCTTTCTCAGTGTGGAATGAGAGAACATCAAGAATGAGGTATGAATTGTGTACACTTGTTCAATTTACTGTAAGACCTCTTGAGCTAAGCATAAAGTATGTCACTAGAGACCACACTGAGCACCTGGAATGTAGAGATACATAGGTGGTCTTTATGTAAAGGTACTAGGTAAATGTGGTGTCTGGAGGTACATGCATAGGTGGTCTTTATATAGAGGTGCTAGGGAATGGGGTTGAATGAGTTCAAACCTTTGCTGGTTGTACTCAAAGTGAACAACTCCACTCCTGTCAAGATGTTGATTGCAGTTGTCTGTAACATGTACCTACTGCTGTTCCTCAAACTGATTACTTTTATGTACATACATCATGTTGGGGCTACCACTATGATGTGTGTATCTACACTACAACTTGTCTATTGGGTGCTCTACAAAGTGTGCGCCACACCTGTACTTCTTATCATCAACCCTCCCCCATTATCAGCAGAGGTGGTTTCTCTTAATATGAACTCGGGGCAAAGTACCTCGACGTAACCTCTAAATATGCATAATTATCTATCTGGAAACCCAATCAATGGATTAATTCATATCTGTACTTACATACATCGTGAGAGATTCGTTTCTTCTGTTTATATAGAGAAATTGTGAATTCTGCAATGCAGAAGGCTTGTACTCACAGAACCAAAGTGTTGGCGAGAAAAGGCTACAAGAAGTGGGTCTTGAAGTTCCGTCTGAAGGTGTTTCGGAGAAGACAGAACTACAGACTTTGCCAAATGTCATTGGAAGTTTGGAGGGAGCGTTCGCATGAGTGTATGAGCCTGGGTGTTACCAGTGTATCCATCAGTAAACAGGTGTGTGTGTGTGTGTGTATGTTGTATGTGTGTGTGTTGTGTGTGTGTACGTCTGTTTTGGTGAGTGGGTATCAATGCAGTTGTACATGCATGCATTTTGTACCCTATCATAGTCCTTACTGGTGTACTCACATTGATGAGTACAATACACATAATAGAAGTACATATGTACGTATGTATACTATCTGTCCAGGCATGTTTGACTGTAGAACAGGATCGACAGGTTGTTCAACAGTTTTGTCTTGTTGTATTCAGCGAATTCTCATTAGTCCACTACTGCTTTATCTGAAACCTTTTAATCTGCCACATTTACCATATATCAATACAATAACAAGTTTACTAAAGGAATATCCAATTAATCTGCCAAACTCATTAATCCACCATATTTGTTGAATGCGAATTGCAGCGTATTAATGAGAAATCACCGTAGTGCCTACAGATGTGTGTACTGATAGTATTGTGTACATACGTACATACACATAAGTTCATTGTTTATGAAGTGATGTGTGTTCCAGGGATGATGGTGGTCCTTTTTGTTCAGGTTTCCATGGTGAGCTCCTTTGAGAGACTCATGTTTGCCAGCAAGGAGATTGTGCGAAAGAGGAAAATGGCCGACCTTGCTTACAAAAGGATTCTAATCAGAAGGTGTATTGTTGCCTGGCGACGGTACATCTACCAGAGGACGCTGCAGATGGCCTGTGATCACTTCGTTGTACAAAACAACAGAAAACTGCTTCAAAGTGTGTTGGGCACACCAGACGACCCCTGTGTTGTAAAGGGCCTACTTAGCCAGCCTGTTAGCTGCTTTGAATTCATACCCATGTATACGTACATACATATACAAGCACACACACAGTCTCTGTGAGGATCCATGTTGGGGGGGTGTATCTCTGTTTTGTTCCTATGCACCAAATTCAGTCACCTCATTGTATATGTACGTACTTATGCACATACAGTATGTGTCTTCACCTGTGTTCGTATGTAGATAGTAATGAATCAGCCATGTTTGAAAATGAATTTCCTTGGAATGAGAGCTCACTGTATATGTACGTATGTTCACAAACGTGTGTGCCTTAGCACTCTGTATGTATTACTATTGAAACAACCATCAGTATTTTTCAATTATGCATTTTCTTCACATGCAGACTCATTTGACCAGTGGGTAATTGGCGTACAGCAGAAATGGTCCAACACTACTCTTACCTCCTTCCTCTCCCAATCAGCATGCCTTGCTACCCAGAGGAAGGCTTTCATGGGGTGGGTTGCCGTTACCAGGAGTGGTCGATTCGTGCGTGATGCTATGGGGAAGATGACTACATGTCGGATGAGGAGGTGTGTGTGTGTGTCCGTGTGTGTGTGTGTGTGTGTATGTGTGTGTGCGTCCATGTGTGTGTTTGTGTGTGTGTTGTGGATGGGTGGGTGGGTGTGGGTGTGGGTGGTTGTCTGTGTGGGTGTGCATACATGTGTGTATGTGCATGTGTGTGTATACCACATGTATACATCATATTACATAATTTCCCATTTCACTCAATAGTACTTTTTCTACCTGGAAGAAACACCTCTGTGATATTCAGAATTTACGACATTTGATGGAAATTAAGGACAGAAAGATTCTGTCTTGTTTCTACGAGAGATGGAAGAAGGACACACTAGATCATGTCTCAGCCAACAAGGCCGCTAAGCACCACCAACAGGTCACCACTGCTTGGTGCTTCAGGGCATGGCAGAGTGAGTTCCTTCATACAAACAAACTCACATATGTATGTATGTATGTGGATACACACACAGGTTTATTCAGATCCTAGGGAAGCTTTTATTCCCACTAAAGTAACCCCCCCAGAGAGTTAATTATTAACTCTCATTCCAATAATATTACTAGTTTTATTGAAAATTTCTAAATTTCATCTCAATGTGCATAAAATAGTGAATCACTGGTAATTACCATATTGCGTGAAATTTTGCAGAACAAAATTTTGACAAATTTCGCAGTTGGCCTATCATCCGCAAAAATAAAATCTGAGAATTAGGCATTCTCATATTCTATCACGTGACTGTGGCCAGCTTCCGCAAAAAAATCATCTGCGAATTTTCATTTTTGGAGCCATCCTCCAAAATTTTGTCCCGCGAAAATTTCTCACTATACGGTATTTCACCCTGTGCTGTGACACAAACTGTGCCTCCATATGTTCCACTCCAACCTCAAATCCTGTACGAACTATCCACATATTGTTGAGTAGGATTAGGTACATAATCCCAACACTGGTACGTAAATGACCAGCACACAGGAAGCAAGTGGTTGACTTCCCTGTCATGTATGTATGTGTGTAGCCAAGGGTTACTATTACCAGTGGAATGCATTAGTTGTCCTTGATGACTTAGCATTTGGAAGTACATAGTGGACTGTTTATTTCCGAATTACTGGAATCATACGTGATAAGAATTACATCATTCTAACTTATCTACATTATGTGTACATGTATCATACTGTTTCTTAGTATCACATGTACGTATGTTTAAGTGTGATATCACATGTTCAACCTGTCACTAGTGTTAACTGTTGCATTTTCTGTTTCCTTCTGCAGTTGAATGCGTCAAATTGCAGTCTGTTTGCGAATGCATGCGTAACCGAGAGAGAGTGCTTCTACAACGATGTTTTCTTGTTTGGAGAAAAAGAGTTGACCAAGAGAGATGGCTGACTTTGTTATCTGACAGAACAGCTCTTAAGCAAGATGAAGAATTGAAGGGCTCTGTACTACAAACGTGGAAGAGAAGAGCATTTATTTCAAATGTGATGAAGTATGTATGTATGTGTGTATGTATGTGTGTGTGTTTGTGCGTATGTGTGTGTGTGTGTGTGTGTGTGTGTGTGTGTGTGTGTGTGTGTGTGTGTGTGTGTGTGTGTGTGTGTGTATGTATATATGTGCATGTATGTGTGTGTTTGTGTGTGTGTGTGTGTGTGTGTGTGTGTGTGTGTGTGTGTGTGTGTGTGTGTGTGTGTGCATGTGTGTGGAGTGCACATACTTTTATGTAGGTGTATATGTGTTTTAGTATGTCACCAGTTATACCTGTCTTCATGAGATTTCTCTGACGTTCATCTGTTGCCTTTCTCTTTTTTGTCTCAGAAACCTTCAACACAGGCAACAGAGGCAGTGGTTGCATCAATGCTTCAAGGAGTGGCACCACATTATTGCTTCCTCCTTGTCTGACATGCAGGCCTCCTTTATGTCTCGTTTACAACAAGCTGTCGTGTCAGAGGTGACAATCAACAATCAGCTGCCTAGCAACCGAAAGGTCATGCTGCCCCACAGCAACAGTAGGGCTATGATGTCCCACAGCACACAAGAGCTCATGTCGTCTCCTAGCAACCAAAAGGTTGAACTGTCTTTTGGCAACCACAAGGCAGTCCAGTCTCCTAGCAACCAACAAGTCCTTCCATCTTATAATAGCACTAAGATAGGTAACCAAGCACACAGGGATGTTCTGTCTATTGATTCGATTAGAAGAAACCTTTTCACTGGATCTTCATCCACTCCTTCACTACAATCTGGTTTCCATGACAACGTGAGAGAAACAACCAATTCTGAGCAGACTCTTTCTATACCTTACAAAACTAAAACACTGTCTAAATCTGCAGTGTCTCCATTCTTGTTTCCTGTTACATGTGAGCCATCTGACGAGAGTTCTCCAGGGAGTAAACTGAGAATTCTCGAGGAGAGTCCTTCTCCCCCGATCAGCCCTCACAGTCACCCTTTCAAGCTGTCACTCAGCAGTCCACAAAACATGACACTATCCCAACCCACTTACAATTCCAAGGGGTTATCTCCAGTTAGGCCATTTCGTAGCGAATCTTTTGAAGTTAATGAAACCAGCTCAATCCTCAGAGAAGAGCCTTCATCCATCCTCCTCTCTCAAGACGTGAGCTTCATATTGGTGTCCCTCTGCGAGTGTGTGAGTGAGGAGATCAGAGCTGAACTGATGGACCTTGACCTGGAGACTACCGAGAGAGACATCTCTGAAGGAGAATTGGACAGCGATGTCGAAGACACAGTGCTGATTTGGACGCAAGAAGTTACATCTGAAAGAAACGAAATTCAAAGTTACAGTGTCCCTCAAAGTGCGGAACACACTCACTTACTTCCTCTTCCAATGGCCGATGAATCCCTTTTGCAATCTTCCATTGCCAGGAAGCTTATTCGAGTTATTCAAATTTTGCAACAAAATCCACGCAGCAAGATCCTGTACCATTGGCACAGATACACTGTTTGGATCAGAAGGCTACGAAGTGCCTACAAGAGTATCGTTCGTTCTCGCCGAATAAGGACATGTAGAGAATGTCTCGTCAGTTGGATTCGTTGGCATCGGGACTCCGCCTCTCGTCACAATAGCATGCAAATGATGATAAAATATTCCAATCAAAAATTGTTACTTTCTGTGTTAGATCACTGGAAGAAGAAGACAGAAGAGCTACAGGGGAGAAGGACCCTCTCCCACAAGAAGGCTGAGAATCATAGAGATTCATTTCTTCTTAAGCGAGTGTTCTACCAGTGGATTCTCTGTGCTGAGAGGGAACAAGCGTCACACAAGGCAGTTCAGAGATTGAACTCCCAAAGAGTTGCAGCAGCCTTCAATGCTTGGAGGACAAAATGTTTGGCTGGAACTCCAGAGATGTTGCAGAGAGCTAATGAGTTTTGTTTCCGTTCTTCCGCCTCTGACATTTTATCGCTTTGGAAGGAGCGCTTCTTCTACGTTCAAGCAAGGAAAATGCTGGCAGTGGAGTTCCATGCAAACAGACTGACTGCCACTGTTACTGTGTGCTTCAAACAATGGCAGAAGAGATGCAACCATTCAGTAACAAGACAAGAAGGGCTAATGTGTGAGTCGGATAAATTCCAAAGAACTCATCTTTTGTCGAGAAGTGTTAGAATGTGGAAGAAGGTACATTCACTCGGACTGAAGCAAGATGAGGTAGGACGGAAGAGAGCAAATTGTGCTCTCCTGAAAACGGCACTTATAAAGTGGAAACAGGCTCACGAGAGCCGGGAATATGAACTGTCTTCTGCTGTCCACTATTACACACAACAGCTTGTTCTTGTTGTGTTCCAAAGCTGGAGGAGGAGATACTTGCAGGTCTCTGAGAGAGCAGATGAGAGTTATAGTGTTGCAGTTACCTTCAGTGAGAGGACAACGATGACTGTAGCCTTCAGGGAATGGCGAAGAGCTCTTGTGAGGAGAGAATCACTGAAGATGGAACAGATCAAACTGTTGGAGAAGAGATGGTTGATTCGTCAACGCAACAAAGCTTTTGGGACTTGGAAGCTAAAGGTATGTTATTTTTACATACGTATCTACAATACATGCCTGCATCACACACACATGCACACGTGCACACACACACACACACACACACACACACACACACACACACACACACACACACACACACACACACACACACACACACACACACACACACACACACACACACACACACACACACACACACACACACACACACACACACACACACACACACACACACACACACACACACACACTCTTAGGAAATTCTCTACTTTTGCCTCATGTGGGTCCACTAAGGGGTATTGGAGCAAGTGAAGTGTGTCTACTAACTAGGGTATTTGCTAGCAAGTTTCTCTATGATACTCAAATTTCAATGTATATTCACCTTATCAATGGTTGTCAATTCTTTGGTATTTGGAAATTACTGTGGAGGGTCTGCACTGAAGATGTGATGTGTTTGTTTGTTTGTTTCTCTTAGTACGAGACATTGTTATCAAAGGCAACCCTCCTCAAGACCCGCGATGGTGGAGTGTTGTTGAAGTACTGGAGGAAGTGGCATGGGGTCCTTGAGGACCACAATACTGCTAGTCGTCATGTTAGTTCTAGTGTTACGTTACCTGTTTACTACCTACTGTACATGTGCATAATATTATGTGTCTTTTGCTGGAGAATCCATGCACACAATGAACAATTTTGTTACTTATGTCTAGTTTGTGAACGTTCTGATGCTTAAAATGTGGAAGAAATGGAGAATGAAGTATATTAAGGAGATCACCAGTGAGAGAATGTCCAAGAGTGAATGTAGGGACTTGATGTCTAAGGTGTGTGTGTGTGTGTGTGTGTGTGTGTGTGTGTGTGTACATTCATATCTGTATGTGTACTGTGCATGTAAGTGTGCTTGTGTGTGTGCGTTTGACATGTTTTCATTCATGTGTGCTTGTGTACGTGAGTGTATACCTATGTATGTATGTGTATGTACATGTAAACATATGTATGTATGTGTGTACACTTCAATTATCAGTGTCAACCTGTTACAGTATTCAACATTCAACCCTCATTCATGGTGTACATCTCCACACAGGTGTTGTTTGCCTGGAGAATGGCCACCATGCAAGGAAAACCTCCAACGATAGGTTGGGATCCTACTCTTCAGAGTGGACGGGAAAGTTTACTTCACATTTTCCAAATATGGAAGTTCAGAACACCTCAGTTAACACTCCAGAAAGTTACAAACTAGTAATAAGTTAGTTTTTTATAAACAATAATTCCATCAGTTTTGAAATTGTCATTGTATGTTGGCTACATGCATGCTCATTGCATGTGAGTGCATAGGTGTGTTTTAATGGCAACTTTATTCGAGGATAATTATTAATATAATTCCGTGTACATATATAGTTATAAGTAGCATGCATCCACATAGATTCCATACATGCAGCTCAGAATTAAACATACTTGACAACAAGAGCATCCATGCATGTTGGCTAGAACGTTAACGTTTTGCTATCGAGGCCAGACGGCAAGACGGGCAGCTGTATCCACCAAAAATTTTGCACATGCTCCTGATGGGGATTGAGCATTGAAACCGGAGAGAAACATCAATTTATTTACAGACCCAGAGTTTCACACTTTGCAGATCGTTTGCAGCATATTACAGAAAATTCCACACATCAGGTGTTGGTACTTCTAACAATGCCACTTCAGTACTTATAATTACTGAGGAGGATGAGGAGTGCCTTTGGAAAAATGGGGTTATCAACCTTACAACACCACAAGGATTGACCGATGCAGTTTTATGGTTTTGCTTCATTCGTAGCTTTATGTAGCCATTTTCTTAATCTTAATTGAATTATTGTGTTGGATGTTGTGGTTCATTGTTTTGATAAGAGGGGGCACTTATCGGTTATCATGCATAATTGTGGTTAGAAAGGTCAAAAGTGTGCATTGTCCATCATCACGACCACATACCGGTACAAGAAAAATATTATACGGAACATGGCTGTCTCAAGTGATGGTAGGTTTGCGCGAACTTTAAATTGACATCTCGTATATAGCACTGAATTATTGGTTCACTACACATCATGGATCAATATCCACTTAATTATAGTTTTGAAGAACAAACCGAGCCAAAAGGACCTGGATCGGATATCGAAGAGAGCTGGCACTAACTGGAGGAGTCTACTGACTCAGTTGGGAGAAGATGATGCCACTATAGGGAGGTTTCAGCTCAGTGCTTCGGGTGTCATAACTAATTCTTGCTTCAAAGGTTTAGTTCACTGGTTAGAAGGCAATGCAGACGAACCCGTCACTTGGGAGATGCTGTTGAAGGCTCTGAGAGACGCTGACATGAAAGGGTATGCGGACGACCTGGAGAAGGAGCTAAAAGGGTACGCGCGTGTGGAATAGTATAGTTGTCCCACCTCTCCTTGTAAATTGGATTATAAATTCACCCTGTGTTCAGCATTATTTGCATAATTTGCACCTGTGACCATATTTGACTTCCTATAGATGTACATGTACAATATACCGGTACCATGTATGTTTATACAGTAATAATATGGTGCAGAGTGTCTATCTAATAATTCAGCTTCATATCTTTTTTGAATTATACCTGACCAGGCCATCTCACGACAACACACCTGAGCAACTGCCTCAGTTGAAATCATTTGATGGGCCTGCATCTGATAGGAAGGGTTCAGACACTAGTGATCAAAGACATGGAGGTATGTTTCCAGTCTCATACACTGTAGTCATGTATGCATCCTTTTTCCTTATTGAATAGATGTTGTACAAAGACGTCGGAGTATGTACATATGTGCAAACTCAGATAATCCAAAGTCACTTTTAGATGTCAAATAGGCAGGATTGCTGATTTTGTCAACAAAATCCAGTCCATAATATGGACTAAAAAATTAATGATTCCATAATATTATAAGGAAACAGACACACATTGGAATTCATAATAATATTCATAGTTGTAGGTAATGAATATTATTTGTGGGATTAAAATGGCAGGTATACTCACCTTAAACTGAGTTAACTATGCAACTTACATGGTTTGCACATGGCATTATATTTGCTGGTGTAAATATTATACTCATACTACCATAACCTTCTGAGAATATTCTCAGAAGTATTGGCTTGAATCAAGCCCATGTAAATAAGGAAATTTTATACTGTACAATGCTGTATAAATTAGAATATGTATCTGAAATAGTTATTCTACTTGAATCAACTTTCAATTTCAACCTCAGTTAAATCTCTGACTGGCCTGACAAAGTCAAAGGAGATAGTTCATAGGTATAGGGAGAGGACGGAAGATGTGTCGTTACCTAGCAACCCAAAATTGGAAAAGAAATATGATGATATTGTATCGTCAATGAAGATTTCCCTACAATCAGCCAAGCCGAGAGTTAGATCCAGAATCCACCATAAAGTTTGCAGCATGTATAACAGGCTTGTTCATGGTGTGAGGCCCATACCTCTACCAAAGGTAGATGAGACCGGTCAAGGTCTGTATATGTTCATTGCTGAAAAATCCACTTTTTGTGAGGTGTTTTTAGTTGAGGAGGCCATTAGTGAACTGAATAATAAGAAATTGAAGAAAGCCTTTTTTACAGAGTACAAGCCTGAATTGCAGAAATATCTGGAGGAGAGATTGGCCTCATGTCAGCAGAATAAAATCTCCCTCCCACGAAGAGCTGATCATGTCCACTTGGCAGTGGTGACCAGTGAAGAAGCCCTTCTCTCTTTGATACTCCATCTCAAGGCATACTTCATTGCATGCCTAGAGTTGCAGGAGTGTCTCTTCGAAGGATTTCAAGATGGCTGTTCAGTCTTCTATTTTGCCATCACTGCAACTGATGCTGTGTTCTTGGCTCCAAAAATCCTCTCCCACTTGGCCGAGCTGAAGAGGAGGTTCAGTATCACTCACATTGTTGTGTTTGATCATTTTGCTGTTGATATTGACCAAGGCTCTGTTGAGTTGTTGGTGAGTGTGTACTTGCCGTGTTATAGCATGTGATGTATGCTCGTGTACTGTGTATTTACATAGGTACATATATTATGTATGCACAAGACCATAATAGTATGTACATATTACTGTATGAATGCTTTAGTATATACAGTATTGATTAAAAGTACTTTACCATAAAATTGTGAATTACATGTACACTAAGCGGAGTGGAGTCATACTTTTAGTCAGTACTGTATAAAGTAATGTAACAAGGTGGGGCATTGGTTATTGAAGGATGTTTTCCAAATTGATCAACAGTTAATCTGTAACTGAGATCTGGTATATTAATGAGCGGAGTACATCTAGCTATTCTTTGAGCTACATTTAATTTATATAAAGAAATTCATGATCTGTAGTAAGAATAATTCCAACTTGGCCCTCATACGCTACAATATACACACATACTGTGTTTCTAGGAGAACATTTGATGTATTTAGCGATGCAGTCAGTGTGGTGTAACCATAGACTATGGTGTAACATGGGCTGATTTCAAGTTGTTCCCTTTATTGGCTACACTGTGCACTCTTGTATGTGGTACTTCTGGTTCAGAGCATCATTTACTGTGAGATCTTGTATTGGCCAATCCTGGTCCTCCATATTGGAATCAAGTTCACATGACTATTCAGACAAATATTAATTTAATGTATAATACTACCAATTTTGTAATTGAATTTTTTTTGTGATCTTTAATTTGCATCCAGTCTAGTGTGTTTGTGTGTGTGTGTGTGTGTGTGTGTGTGTGTGTGTGTGTGTGTGTGTGTGTGTGTGTGTGTGTGTGTGTGTGAGTGCATGTGTAGATATGTGGGTGTGTGCACATATCTGTATGTTTGGTTGTGTTGTGTATGTATATGCATAATTATCAGTAATAATAATATGCTCTTATTATTGTAATAGAATCAAGAAAAGCGCATTGGAGAACTCACATTCTTGCTAGAAGAGAAAGAAGAAGAAATGACCAAACTGAAGGAAACTTTAAAACAAGCAGAATCCAGGTAGGATGATTGAACTTCACTGCATGTAGAGGAGAGGGCATGTACATATGTAGATAAAAAGATTATGATACATATCAAACACTAATTTTTGTACGTCCTTATAGTTTGCTTCAATGGGTTTCTTTACAGTGTACATGCTATAACTGTATGTACATAATTTCCCATTAGATTCTATGTTGTTATCCACACAATTACTAAAGTTATAATGTGTGTACTTTGCTTGTTGTTGTGATTCACATTAAAGTAGAGATTAAAGTGTAGTTAACTGATCTGGTGGTGAAGCCGGGGAGAGGAGGAAGTGTCCACATAACCTTCCATGCTGATCAGTCTATGAAGCCATTTCAACCTACAAAATTTTTTTCTTCCTCTGTCTGACATCATTGACAATGGCAATTATAAGGCTGTCAATGTGATCTGGCATGGGTGTTTGAAATGCAGTACACACAAACATTGTGATGAGAGAAATGTATCATAGGTATTTACGTTCTTGTAACAAATTATCATTTTTATATTTGCTAGATATGAGCTTGTTATCATCTTTTGTCTGTACTTCAATGATTTGTAGTGTACCATGTCTGACATAATCAGCTGTTTGTCCATCTTCTAAAGCAAAATTAATATACCACTGCTTATGAGAGCACTTACTCTGTTTACACTGTGTACAATGGTATTCAGTG
This sequence comes from Chondrilla cf. caribensis, assembly GCA_964020155.1. NCBI lineage: Eukaryota > Metazoa > Porifera > Demospongiae > Chondrillida > Chondrillidae > Chondrilla > Chondrilla cf. caribensis. Next base: position 4,139,325 of record OZ026557.1, on the reverse strand, counting down.
TGTACTACTGTATATGTTCTACTTTTTCGTCAGAGCAAGGTTTAAAGAGAAACGTCATTTAGGGCAATGAGTGTACTGTGTGTACTGTACTATGCACTCACATGAGTGTACTTTATGTACTGTATAATATCCACTCATCCAAGCATGCTGTGTTCTTTGTCTACTTATGTACACCATGACATGAGTGTTCTACTCACATATAGGATAGCTCTACTTGAACATGAAAAACAACAGACCAGACAGTATGAGGCCACAAGGATGAAGGTATTGCATACATGTAAATAACACTTTAATCTGATATCTGCCCTGAATGCCCTGTTGTAGAGTGAGCGAATGCAAGTGAGTAAACAAACAACTGCCTTGTAAGAGCACATTTTCAAATAGAAAGATAGTAATTATTATTCTCACCATAATTGTCAACTGTGATGAATGACCACTTGTTCCATACGACTGGAGTATTTGATCGAAATTTACCTGTTTTCAGCAACCAAAAGTCTTTTAACTGAGTGTATCATGATTACTTTTTCCAATTAAACATTGATTTGGTAGGTTTTGAGTTACACAGATATAATATTCTGGAATACAACACGGTTGGACTCACTTGAATTCTTAGAATCAGTTTATGCATTTGTTAGAGTGAAAGACCCTAACACAATGTGTTGTTATGATAATGATATGTTTAACAGCGTGTCTTGTGTGTGTGTTTTGTCAATGTGTCACGACCATCTTCAGCAAAACCCTATAGAGGATTATTCATGAATGTACGTATGTATATGGCATAGAAAAGTACATGTTCTACGCCCTTACCAACACTTTCAGGACATCTGTTTTCTATCCATACATTGTTAAAAAAACGCCCATTCTTATAACTGTATGTTTCAGAAGTACATATGCAATACAGTAACTGTCCAAAGTGATCACTGTGAGTGAGAAGAGAGTGTAGAAAGTCAAATGTTTACATAATTACAGCTGCATATTAAAATCCACACAAGAAAACAGCAGATTTGAATGTCGAATAAGACCTGTACATTGTCTATAGACTATGCCTGTCTGGAATCTACAACTGTTTCTATAGCCGTATGTTTTCACAAAAACACCCAGGTCCATATAGCCATATTCGATCTGCACATTGAACCATTGAACACTAATAGAATATCTACTTTTTGTGCCATATGCCATATATACCAGACACATATATGTGTATTACGTACTTGAAAACTCAATAGGGTTTATAGTAAAGATCATGAATTTATAATAACGTCTACTGTCTATGCACTACTGCTGTTACGGTATTTATGTTTATAAATTTTAAAAATTGTTGATAATGCTCTAATAGGCCTTTTTTCTCTCATTATTATTTGAATGCTTCTCTCCATGTACAATTCACAGATAGTGAGTTCCAATCTTGTAGCATGTTCAAGACAATGTGATGTTGTTTGCAATGTCTTCAATGCGTCTCTTTTCTCTTTCCTTATTATTTGAATGCGTCTCTCCATGTACGATTCACAGCTAGTGAGTTCCAATCTTTTAGCATGTTGAAGACAATGTGATGTTGTTTGCAATGTCTTCATTGCGTCTCTTTTCTCTTTCCTTATTTGAATGCATCTCTCCATGTACAATTCACAGGAAGTGAGTTCCAATCTTGTAGCATGTTGAAGACAATGTGATGTTGTTTGTAATGTCTTCATTGCGTCTCTTTTCTCTTTCCTTATTATTTGAATGTGTCTCTCCATGTAGGAAGTACCGAGAGTGAGTTCCAATCTTGTAGTTCATTATTGTTTTTATTTGTAGGTTGCTTCTCTTTATTCTTTTTATTTATCTCTTTTCTCTTTCCTTATTATTTGAATGTGTCTCTCCATGTACGATTCACAGGTGGTGAGTTCCAATCTTGTATCATGTTCAGAACAATGTGATGTTGTTTGTAATGTCTTCATTGCGTCTCTTTTCTCTTCCCTTATTATTTGAATGCGTCTCTCCATGTAGGAAGTACCGAGAGTGAGTTCCAATCTTGTAGCATGTTCAAGACAATGTGATGCTGTTTGCAATGTCATCATTGCGTCTCTTTTCTCTTTCCTTATTATTTTAATGCGTCTCTCCATGTATGATTCACAGTTAGTGAGTTCCAATCTTGTAGCATGTTCAAGATAATGTGATGTTGTTTGTAATGTCTTCATTGCGTCTCTTTTCTCTTTCCTTATTATTTGAATGCGTCTCTCCATGTATGATTCACAGTCAGTGAGTTCCAATCTTGTAGCATGTTCAAGACAATGTGATGTTGTTTGTAATGTCTTCATTGCATCTCTTTTCTCTTTCCTTATTATTTGAATGGGTCTCTCCATGTACAATTCACAGATAGTGAGTTCCAATCTTGCATGTAGCATGTTCAAGACAATGTGATGTTGTTTGCAATGTCTTCAATGCGTCTCTTTTCTCTTTCCTTATTATTTGAATGCGTCTCTCCATGTACGATTCACAGCTAGTGAGTTCCAATCTTTTAGCATGTTGAAGACAATGTGATGTTGTTTGCAATGTCTGCATTGCGTCTCTTTTCTCTTTCCTTATTTGAATGCGTCTCTCCATGTACAATTCACAGTTAGTGAGTTCCAACCTTGTAGCATGTTGAAGACAATGTGATGTTGTTTGCAATGTCTGCATTGCGTCTCTTTTCTCTTTCCTTATTTGAATGCGTCTCTCCTTGTACGATTCACAGTTAGTGAGTTCCAATCTTGTAGCATGTTGAAGACAATGTGATGTTGTTTGCAATGTCTGCATTGCGTCTCTTTTCTCTTTCCTTATTTGAATGCATCTCTCCATGTACAATTCACAGGAAGTGAGTTCCAATCTTGTAGCATGTTGAAGACAATGTGATGTTGTTTGCAATGTCTTCATTGCGTCTCTTTTCTCTTTCCTTATTATTTGAATGCGTCTCTCCATGTAGGAAGTACCGAGAGTGAGTTCCAATCTTGTAGCATGTTGAAGACAATGTGATGTTGTTTGCAATGTCTGCATTGCGTCTCTTTTCTCTTTCCTTATTTGAATGCATCTCTCCATGTACAATTCACAGGAAGTGAGTTCCAATCTTGTAGCATGTTGAAGACAATGTGATGTTGTTTGCAATGTCTTCATTGCGTCTCTTTTCTCTTTCCTTATTATTTGAATGTGTCTCTCCATGTAGGAAGTACCGAGAGTGAGTTCCAATCTTGTAGTTCATTATTGTTTTTATTTGTAGGTTGCTTCTCTTTATTCTTTTTATTTATCTCTTTTCTCTTTCCTTATTATTTGAATGTGTCTCTCCATGTACGATTCACAGGTGGTGAGTTCCAATCTTGTATCATGTTCAGAACAATGTGATGTTGTTTGTAATGTCTTCATTGCGTCTCTTTTCTCTTCCCTTATTATTTGAATGCGTCTCTCCATGTAGGAAGTACCGAGAGTGAGTTCCAATCTTGTAGCATGTTCAAGACAATGTGATGTTGTTTGTAATGTCTTCATTGCGTCTCTTTTCTCTTTCCTTATTATTTGAATGCGTCTCTCCATGTATGATTCACAGTCAGTGAGTTCCAATCTTGTAGCATGTTCAAGACAATGTGATGTTGTTTGCAATGTCTTCATTGCATCTCTTTTCTCTTTCCTTATTATTTGAATGGGTCTCTCCATGTATGATTCACAGATAGTGAGTTCCAATCTTGTAGCATGTTCAGAACAATGTGATGTTGTTTGTAATGTCTTCATTGCATCTCTTTTCTCTTTCCTTATTATTTGAATGGGTCTCTCCATGTACGATTCACAGGAAGTGAGTTCCAATCTTGTATCATGTTCAAGACAATGTGATGTTGTTTGTAATGTCTTCATTGCGTCTCTTTTCTCTTTCCTTATTATTTGAATGCGTCTCTCCATGTACGATTCACACATACGATTGAATATCAATGCTTTTATATCTTTTTTGTAATCAGTCAATCGGGATCCATGGTACGCATGATTATCCTCTGAAGTTGAGCTCTGACACTAAAACAGAGACTGAAAAGTGGGTTTGCTAGCTTACAAGTAGACCACTAATACATACATGCCCCAACTCTTTGCATACATTACACATTATACTATTTGTATAGCCAGCTGTGTTCTTGTTGTTTGTACATACATATGCACGTAAGTACACATGTTCACATACATATAATTTTATACAACTGTGCGTGTGCCTTGTCAATTGAGCATGTTGGGAAGAATATAACTTCGTCATGTCATAACATTTACATTGTGTTTATGGACTATGTTGGGGGGCAACAGATCACCATTTGCTTTTGTTTATCACCATTTCTACCAGTTGCCCACTCTAGATGGAACTTCTCTTGTGAGGTATACTCACTGTAGAGATGTTTTCTTTGTGGTCCTCTCTTTTTTTGCAAACACCTCAGCAGCTGCTGAGGTGCTGGTCTTTGTAGATGTCATAACCATTGTAGCCTCTTCTGTTTCAACTGGTCTTCTACTGTTATTACTCTAGTCTTCATGCACTGCATGTCCCATAGATTCACACACACACACACACACACACACACACACACACACACACACACACACACACACACACACATGCACACCACACACACGCGTGAGCACATACACGTGCACAAACACACGCACACACACACACACGCGTGCACACACACATTGGGAGTGCAAATTTAAATGCTCTTCTTATTCTCTTTCCCTTCCAGAAAACATATGAGGAAGAGTTATGATGATCCACTGATGTTGAGCCAGAACGATACTGAAAAGTTGGTTTACTGGTTTTGTTCGTACAAGCACACAAACATGATTGTTTATATTATAAGCATACACATGTGAACACATTGTATGTAAAGTCTAGTATGCACTCATAATGAAATTTACATTGTATATCAATGTACGCCCCAAGTACAGATGTCCACTATTGCTCACACCTACACAACAAATATATGTACATGCACACTTACACACACACGCACACACACACACACACACACACACACACACACACACACACACACACACACGCACATGTGCGCACATGCACTTGTACAACACGCACATACTACTACACACACTTTCACAAGATGTGTACACTCACACACTCATAGACTCACACAAGATGCATACACTCACACACTCATAGACTCACACAAGATGCATACACTCACATACACACCATAAACATGCACACAAATACACACATACATACACACACTTTTAGACTCACACAAGATGCGTACACACATGCGCATCATAAACACATGTACACACATACACACACACGTGTATGTAAACATACACACGTGTACACACACATATACACATGTGCACACAAGGATAGATAGATTTCTAATGAATGAATGGAATGTGATTGCTCACTCTCAGCAATAAAACAGAATTTTTAATGTGGAAATTATTTTTATCTTTCTCTTCCAGAAAATTGAAATCCACTGATATCAATGGTGGACATTTTGTGAGGACAAGTGACCAATTTTCAACAAGTCTTACACTTAGTGTTTGGGACAAACAGAATGAGAAATGTGTGCATTTCAATGTTGACAGAAAGGTAAATCCCCAAGTGTGCTAGGATGGGATGTAGAAGTGTTTAACTTGCACAGTATATGTATAGATTGTAGCTGGATTCTACACTAGTACTATATTAAACACTATTGTGTTAAAATAATAAGTCCATGTTCCTGTAATTAAATTAAATTCCAACAATATGCAATGCTATGGGTTTATTCATGTAATAGCTGAAGTGCCTCTGGTAGGGCTGTACTGGATGATACAGGCACTTTAATTTGGCTCGATTGTTAATGGGCAAAGTCTGTATCTGCTGTAGTCCTGCCAGAGATACGTCGGCTATTATGTTGTATGTTTCTGTATTATAGCATAATACAAGTAATTTGAGTTCAAAAACTCATGGGGCTGCCGCCCCCACACTCAAATTACTTGGATGTCTTTATTAGGTTCAGAAGAACCTTTGCTGAAGTTATTACGTTCAGCAGAGCTTCAGTGCACGAATTTTAGCCCAATGTCAAATTGTCGGCATCTAAAATTGGCCACCTTTTTGCGCAATATAAATTATAATATAAATTCATTGTTGCGGTCACGCGTAGGAACACGTCTTATGTATCTATCTATCTATCGGATGAGCATTACATACCGGAAGTCGGAATGAAAATAATATAATAATATTCCCTAATAACTGCATACTAAATACCCAGCAGCATTGTTATTATGTAATTTCGCATTTTTCATGATTAGGCCCAATTTGAAACATGAATGAGAAATGCATGCATTTCGAGGTTGACGTCCGCCAGACAAAGGCTAATCCCAAAGTGTGCTTATGATGGGATGTAGAAGTGTGTGACCTGTATAAGTTGTAGCTGGATTTTACACCAGTACTACGATATATTGAGCACCATTGTGTTAGAATATGAAATCCTGGTTTCTATAAATTTAATACATGATAGGACTATTTATGTAATAGCTGAAGTAATTCTGCTATGGCTGTACTGAAAGATACAGGCACTTTGGCTTGATTGTTCATGAGGGCAAAGTCTCTATCTGCTGCAGTTCTGCCATAGATACTTCAGCTATTATGTGGTATGTTTCTGTATAAAATAATATGGTTGCATACTGAATATCCAGCAGCATTGTTATTGTAACTATCAATGAGTTGCTAGGCAATTAATTGATGGATTATGATAACGATTACATATTATACAAGTGTGTAATAGCAAGGGAAGTGTGCAAATATCAGAATATATAAGCACAGATCTTGCACTCTTTGCACTTAGATCTGCCCATGCAATATACCACATGCTATATCATTATCCATGCAACGGCTATATACATATGGTCATTACTGCAAACTTTTATTAATACAGCATACACACTATGTATGTCCCGACTGTGTACCTAGTATGTAATTATTATAATAATACATGATTTATTGTATGTGACATTGTGTAGTATGTGAATAAGGTATATTTATTTGTGTACTCTCACAGCATTCTGAATATTCTATTGATGAGAAAAATTACTTTGCAAGTATGGAAGAGCTATGCGAACACTACCAGACGGCAAACCTTCCAGGATGTGATTTCAAACTGTGTTCTACATATTAACTATTAATACCAGACTAGCTACTGTTACAGTAACAGTTATTATAGATCATAGTTTGTTCAGTAGATTCCCATGTAATACACGTAATATTACAATGCATTCTGAGCTAATATCATGCAGCTTTGAGTATATATTATTATTATTATGATATGGGTAGTATGATTCAATCTGGATGTCTGTACGTATGATATTGTGTATGCATATGAGATATGATATTGTGTGTAAAAAGTTGAGAACTAGTGCCTATAATGTGCACACATGTACGTACACGTATATCATATATCGTCAACCAAGCTGTAATTGTATAATATTTCATTAACTTAGCAAACTTGACCTTTTCTCCAGAATTTCGTCAACTTTATTATCTTGATAAGCTTTCTTTCACAATACACAGAAACACAGTACAGTCAATAAAACTAAATAGAACACATCCAAATAAATTAAAAGTAGCATTATATTGATCCATGTATTATTCATATGCATGTTTAATTTCAATGTGGTCCCACTACAAGTTATAGGCTCTCTCAATCTCTTTCTTCCTGTATCTGCATTGGTTCGCTCGTTCTACAATACTTGCTCTGAGAAAAGATGCCAGGTAAGAAACATATATAAAAGGTTAAAGAGGACAATAATCAAATGATTTACTGTAACAAAAGTACATATCAATAGTTCTCATGAAACATGCAGACGACATCATGTGGATGTGAATTTTACCAGCAATTGTTCACTAAACCTTAGTACAGACAACTCCACCTTAGAAGAATTTGCTTAATACCGCCAGTAACTATGGTAGCCCACAAATTAAGCCCAAATTTTCCCCACATCACTGTTTTCACATCTCATTATGACTTGTATAAACTAGCAAGTACAGACACACCTCACTCATTTCCAACAATTGTACAATGTGACCCAGTCCATGTGCCTGGGACCATACTGCAGTGCACTCAAGAAAGAGACCCACACTGAACCAACCACAGTCACTACATATACACAATACACAGTATGAACATGTGTCCGGAGTCTTGTGTTAACAACAGCAATAATGTATACAGGGTTGTGACCAGCATGATAACAATGACAGGTTACGTGTAGAAGGTGATAATGAATATATGTGTGTGTGTGTGTGTGTGTGTGTGTGTGTGTGTGTGTGTGTGTGTGTGTGTGTGTGCGTGTGTGTGTGTGTGTGTGTGTGGATGTGCGTGTGTGTGGTTGTGTATGAATGTGTGTGTTTTCCATGGGCATGTGAGTTTATATACATGTGTGTGTATCTGCATGCACTTGTGTGTACATGTGGCATGTGTGTGCGTGTGTGTTGTGTGTGTGTGTGTGTGTGTGTGTGTGTGTGTGTGTGTGCGTATGTACGTAACGTGTGTGCATGTGTAAGATTCACGGATCCATTACTATCAGGCAGTTACTGAACACAACATCGCTTCTTCTCTCAGTACCTTTCCACACAGGTGCTTTTTGCCCTGGGGAATGGCCACAGTGCTAGGAAAATCTCCAATGATGAGTTGGGATCCCAGCCTTCAGGGATCAGATCTTATTTTATGTTGTGTACATGCACAGCATGTGTGTGCATATGTGCACACCCACATGCATTTGGAATACAATACATGAAAGATTTCCAGCTCACTCGTGCATAGTATACACAGTAATACATGTAATTCATATCATGCAACTTGTATGGAATTATATTATACACTTATACATTTTTATATATTATTCTGACTGTTTATACATATATTATACCTATATTATTATATACATAATATTGTAGGTATGTACATAGATACGTACTCGATATATAATATATATATATTATAATAATATTATATACTATAATATATATAGCTACATACGTATTTATATGCAATATGGCCTCTCCAAGTGCTGGTACGTATAGGACAATTTGAAATCGAAAGACTCGTTAGATTTCATCGGGCATTATGGCTGTTATTTTATTATTACACATTTAATTAGTAAATTTGAAGGACAAACCAACCCAGAAGAACCTGGACCAGATATCGAAGAAGGCTGGATATAACTGGAGGAGTCTACTGACTCAATTGGGAGAAGACGACGCAACTATAGACGGATTCCGACTTGATGCTCCGAGCACGAAGGAAGCTTGTTTTAAAGGCTTGGTCCACTGGTGTAAGGGTAACGCGGACAAACCCGTCACTTGGGAGACGCTGTTGAAGGCTCTGAGAGACGCCGACATGAAAGGGTATGCGGACGACCTGGAGAATGGACCAGAAAGGTACGTGTACCGAATATTATAGTAGAATACTGTTGTTTTGTGTGTAGCGTTCATTGTTTATAACGCTTTGAGTGTAGGATTCCAAAGTGTTAGGTTATAGGTATACTTATTTAGACTGGGGCGGCCACTAGCCCAGAGGGCTACTATTAAGGCTCCCAGTAAAGTGTTAGCTAATCGAAATTTTAATTGTTAAAATTCAGTCATAGCCTATGTATTCTCGCGTAGCCCCAAAGCGATTCAAAATTTTCGGATTTAAATAGTTTAAATCTTCCTTATTGGAATTACTTATCCTTTTATTGGTCAAAAATACGTTTATCAAATTGCTTACGAGGATCTCCGATAGCATCCTTGGGTAGGAAAGTGACACGTGACGTCACAAGGTCAAGGTCATGTTTTTGAAGTCATACAGACGTAACATGAGCATTTCTGCGGACTGTAAACATGCATTGAATTCAGTCCAAGATTTTTAATTACAAGCAACTCTGATTTTAAGCCCTTTATTTGTAAAGTGACACATACAACCAATTCAGGGTATCTCTATTGTGCATATGGCCATGAATGTACCTTGAATTTAACATTTACATGGATTTAAACCTGGTAGGAATATTTCAAACACAAGAAACCAAGGAAATGAAGGTATGTATGCAATTATTCCATCTTTCATTTGGTATCTCTGTATTCTCCATAATATTGCCTGGTAGTGGCCTAGCAAAGATAATTTAATTTGTTATGCTTTTGTTGGAGGGGAGAAAGGGTCTTGGATATTTTATATAGGGTTTTGAATAGATTTGCCATTTACATTACATTAACCCTCATAGAGAGGGAGAAACGAGAAAGATCACTGGAGGATGAAACTAAGAGTGTTGTGGAGGTAAATGATGCTAAAATTGCTTACTTATTGTTTGTGCATGAGTGTGTGTGTGTCTGAGTGTTTGTGTATGTGTGTGTGTGTGTGTGCGCGCGCGCGCGTGTGTGTGTGTGTGTGTGTGTGCGCGCACACACACACACGTGTATTTATACATTTTGTGTGCATGTGTATGTGTTGGTGTGCATTTTTACTGTGTTTTAAGTGTGTGTGTTTGTGTGCATTTGCTGTGTGTTTTAAGTGATACTGTGTGTGTTTGTGAATCTCTGTGTCTACTGTGGTGAAAAAAGACCTGAAGAAAGCAAATTGTAAGCTTCTCGAATGCATTTTTGTACTTGCACAAGCGCACAGGTGATTTCATGCAGACAAAAATTAGTTCAACTTGACTTGGTACGAGTAACTATGGATAGCCTGAGTGCTAGGCATACCCACAGACAGGGAAGTGTTAACGAGTAGGAATTTCTAGTCTGGAGAGTCAGTTTGAAGTGTTATTTTCCATCAAGATAGAAGCCAATCAGATTCTCTGTTATGTTGGTTATTTGCAGTTGCTTTCAAGTTGAAGAACTACCATGTCTGTGTTCTTATTACGCTACACACAAGATAGGATAACAGTTTTGTGACAGCAATATATCCAGGATTGTGCATAAAATGCAAGACAAATGACTAGTTACCATGAGAAACACAGTTTGCTGCTGATCTTTCATTGGCAGGGTGATTGCGGCCTTGAACACAGTTGACATAGTGGATGTGGAATTTACCCCTAGCCTAGCCCCCTTTTTCTTGCTTCACACTTGGTGTTAAACTCATGGGAGCCTCACATCATGTATAAAGTGCATATAATTAGAATGTCTTGAGCACATGCAAGTATTTCTGTGTTTTCTGAGAAAATATATGCGCTCACAAGCCTTGTGTGTCAAGGTTTGCGACAACCTAACACATGACTTTTTCCACCACTGTGTGCGTGTTTGTGCATCTGTGTGTGTGTGCATGTGTGTGTGTGTGTGTGTGTGTGTGTGTGTGTGTGTGTGTGTGTGTGTGTGTGTGTGTGTGTGTGTGTGTGTGTGTGTACATGTGTGTGTACAATGGGTACGTATATATGTACATGTGTGTGTTTGTATGGGTTGTGTATGTATGATATAATATTTAATAGATACAAGATACAAGCCAAGTGAGTATAATAAATGGCATGACACTATGAGGTGCCATTTTAATTAATGTTCCCATGATTGCTCCTTTCAAATGGCATCTGTCTGTGATTGCATGTATAGTGGCATCGATCAACTAAACTAAACTTTTGTCTCCTGACTCAACATGTACGGTTATCACATGGTGTTTTACTTAATACATTAATTTAATAGTATTACGTGGTAGTTGATTGGATCCGTGTAATGCATTTTTTCAAATGGGATAATCCATGGTAACATGAGTAAATATGTTATTATCAAAATATAGAAACAACAAGAATGCATTGGAGAGCTCCCATCTTTGCTGGAAGAGAAGGAAGAAAAAATGACAAAACGGAAGGAAAGTCGAGAGCAAACAGAATCCAGGTGAGATAAGCCTACCAACAGTCTTGTAGTCCTTCATATATATGGAGAGGAGGGCAGAAGACCATGAACATATCAAACACTGATTTTGTTGGTCCTCATAGTGTGCTTTAGCTATTTTCTACTGTGGTATCACGCTACGTGCGAGATAGGACAATTGCTTTGTTGTAGCAAGGTGGGAATGTCTCCTCGATTGTATGTAGAATGCAGGATGAAGGACTGGCTATCGCAAGAGATACAGTTCACTGCTGGATCTTTCGGTGGCAGGAAAATCGCAGCCTTGAACACAGTGGACATAGTTGATGCCCATCTGAGTTCACAGCACAAATGGGAGCATTCATTGATCCCCGCCTTGAGGAAGATGACCATGCAGACAACATTTACCATGGGATTCCAGCCACTCTACAAAGATCTTGTTGGAGATTCTTGGCATTACAATCTACATCCTTACTTCACACTTCATACTGAACTGGGACTGGAACTCATGCCAAATCACGTGTCATGTATAAATTCCGTATGAATAGAATGTTTCAAGCACATACAAGTATCTCTGTGCTTGCACAAAATGTCTTGTACTCACTGGAGAGAATATACGCACTCAGGAGCCTTATGCACAAGGTTTACAGCAACCTGACACAGGACTTTTTCACCACTGTATATTAGCATAATAGGCTGTAGTGCTGTATACGTAGTGTAATACTGCAAGTACAGTAACTGCTTTTACACCATGGACTATACCATACATTACTCACATGCATAAGTGTACTGTGTGTACTGTACTATGCACTCACATAAGTGTACTGTGTGTACTGTACATAGGCGTAGGAACCGGGGGGGCAGGGGGGGCACTTGCCCCCACAAGTATTTAAAAGGGGGGGCATTGCCCCCCCAAACTACATAGCAAAATGGGACTTGCAAAAATGCTAAATTACCTCAAAATGGAGTGATATAATCCTGCTACAACTCATAAACCCCAATTGGAGCATTCTAGTAAATTATGATAGAGGAGAATAAAGATTTACTGAATTGCCTTCAACAAGCGCGTGCCGCCGAGTTGCCCTACATAGCTCAATAGTAGCTCCATTATAGTGTGACGCGTTATACTGCATGCGTAAGCGTGTTATCGTCATCGGTGACTCGGAGAAGCTGTTTGCAATTGTTTCGTTGTCTCAATCAAGTCAATCTGGATGAAACGGCAAGCGAATTTGTTCACATTGTGGCCTTTATCAAAGCGCAATGAGGGAGTATCTGTCTCTGAATTGGACAATCCTGGATTCAGTGCAACGGCCGACCCTGAGCTCGAAATGGAATCACCACCAGTTGCCGACTCCTGTACTAACCCCCAATTGGAAGGTAACGCCGTCGTTTCTTGCCAAAGTGCATGCTGCGCTGACCTACAAGTAGCGAATCAGCCTGCTGATAAAACGTTCTTGGTTACAACAAAGCAGCAAGTTGGGAACAAGGAAGAGTATCGTTGCCTGAACCCTCAGTGGTACAGGGATTACAAGTGGTTGCACTTTTGTCGGTCAAAAATGAAGCTATTTTGTTTTTATTGTCTTTTAGCTCATCGTGCAAATCCGAATTTGGCAAGTTCCACTCGACATTGTGAGACAGCTTTTGTCCAAGAAGGGTACCAGAACTGGAAAAAGGCTACAGAACGTTTTAAAAATCACCAGCAATCCGAATTACATCGCAATGCAGTATTCAAGTGCGAGAGCTCTAAACAGCCAACAATCACCCAACAAATCAGCACTGCAGCCACGAAAGAGATGCAGAAGAATCGTGAGATGTTACTGAAAGTTCTATCAAGTCTTCGTTTCTTGTTAAAACAAGGCCTACCAATCAGGGGTCATACAAATGAAGTGGGCAATCTGTATCAACTCTTGACTCTACGTTCAGAAGACTGTCCATCCTTGTCAAGTTGGCTACAAAACCAACAATACATGTCCCCCGTCATCATTAATGAAATGATCAGGCTCATGGGGAATGAGTTGCTTCGTCAACTTCTAGTGCGTATACGGGAATCAACATGGTTTGCTATTTTAGCTGATGAAACAGCAGATATAGCAAACCACGAGCAACTGTCCTGTTCAATTCGGTGGGTTACCAAAGATTACGACATCCACGAGGATTTCATAGGCTTGGTTCATGTACCGCGCATAACATCGGAAGTTATCACTTCGGCCATCAAGGACATCCTCATTCGCTGCAATCTACCGCTCACTTTGTGCAGAGGCCAAGGATATGATGGAGCAGCCAATATGATGGGCCATTTGAATGGTGTGGGCAAACAAATTCAGGAGGTGGAATCCACAGCAATTGTTGTTCATTGTTTCGCCCATTGCCTGAACCTTAGTCTACAGGATGTTTCTAAGAAAACAAACACTGTGAGACAAGCACTCGATCTAGTTTGGGAAATATCAAGACTTGTACACTACTCACCCAAACGAACATTCGTATTTGAACAGTGCAAACAAGATATGGCTCTTCCTGGTACCGGCCTACGACCACTGTGTCCTACCAGATGGACAGTGAGAAATGAAGCCATTAATGCAGTGCTAGGTAATTATCCAGCACTAATTGAGGCACTGAATCAGATCAGCGAGTCTTCTGATGAGTATGGAAGACGTGCAGGGGGGATTTTGTCACAACTAGAACAGTTTGGATCATATTTTGGGTTGAAGCTTTCCTATTTGATTTTTGGTGCAACTGAGCAAGTATCTAGAGCTTTACAATCCAAAAACACTACCATTTCTGAAGCACTGGCAGCAGTAAGAATGGCGGAAAGGTTCTTGTCAAGACAGAGAACAGATGGTGCTTTTGATATTTTCTACTCAGCTACTGTGGCTGATGCTCAACAGTACACTAATCCTCCTGTGCTACCACGCTATAGGCGGCCTCCTAAGCAAGTGGACAGAGGCAGTGCTCCACACAGGTTCACCACCGCAGAAGAATACTACCGTGCACAGTACTTTGAAGTACTCGATCTACTGGCAGCAGAAATAGCTCGAAGATTCAACCAGTCATCATTGGCTCTGCCATTGGCAGTTGAAGAGCTTTTGATAGGGTATGCAAACAACAAAGGAGATGAAAAAATGATTTCTAAAATTATAGTGGATGCCTACTCCAGAGATGTAGACATTAAGAAGCTTAAGCGTCAGATTCAGATGTTGCCAGATCTAGCCAGTGCTTATGCTGCAAGTCAACAATTGAAAAACTTGCAAGTGACAAATGTTCGCACAGTCGCCGAAATGATGCTCAAAGTTGCAACAGCTCGTGATATGTTCACTGAGGTGGACAAGCTTATTCGTTTGTACTTCACTATTCCAATCACTACTGCAACAGCAGAAAGATCATTTTCTGTACTCAGGCGTATCAAAACATACCTACGTAGCACAATGACTGAGGAGAGGCTGAATAATGCCATGCTTTCACACTGCCACAAAGATCTCTGTGAAGATTTAGATATAATTGGTATAGCAAAATCATTCATAAGTTGTAATTCACGCAGACAGGGGTTCTTTGGTACTTTTCCTTGACATTAATTTTATGCATGGTATGGTTTTGTATAATTATGTTTAGTACTTATATTGGGTTGTAACTTATATTCTTGTATTCTGAATCAATAATTGTTTTCCTATGTAACATGCCGATATGATATGCACTGCCAAAGGATTACATATATACTACCTCAATCACACATAATGTTCGCCCCCCCAATGCTGAACATCTTCCTACACCTATGACTGTACTATGCACTCACATAAGTGTACTGTGTGTACTATACGTACTATGCACTCACATAAGTGCACTGTGTGTACTGTACTATGCACTCACATAAGTGTACTGTGTGTACTGTACTATGCACTCACATAAGTGTACTGTGTGTACTTTATAAAAATATCTACTTATATAAGCATGTGTGTTCTGTGCCTACATACAAACGAGTGTTCTACTCACATATAGGCTAGCACTACATGAACATGAACAAAAACGGACTACACAACCTGAGCTCAAGAGGATGGAGGTATTACATGCATGTAAATTGCACTTTAACTTGATATCTGTCCTAAATACAATGTTAAAGAGAGAGTGAATGCCATAGAGTAAGCAAACAGCTACCTTTTGAGAGCACATTTCAATTAAGAACAGATTATTGTCACCATATACTTGAGCTGTGATGAACGACCACTTGTTCCATACCAATGGAATATTTGATTGAAATTTGCTAGTTTTTAGAAGCCAGAAATCTTCAAACTAGGCATGTATATTATCACTTTGTCCAAACAAGCAGTGAATTGGTAGGTTTTGAGTTACACAGATATATGGTATAATGTACGGTATATAGTATGTACTCAAATGGGTTTTATAGTAATGCTCACGAATTAAGAATAATGATAAAATTAATGTCTATGCCGAACAACAGTATTTCTATATATATGAAATATTATATTATGTATTATTCATAATTTAGATGTTGTCAATAATGTTTACATACCTATCTTTTCTCTTTCCATCTTAATTGTATGTGTCTCTCCATGTACGGTGTACTATGTCCAGATAATGTGATGTTGTTTGCAATGTCTTCATTGCATCTCTTTTCTCTTTCCTTATTTAATTTATTTAAATACGTCTCTCCATGTAGGATTCACAGAAAGTGAGTTCCAATCTTGTAGCATGTTCAAGACAATGTGATGTTGTTTGCAATGTCTGTATTGCATCTCTTTTCTCTTTCCT
This sequence comes from Chondrilla cf. caribensis, assembly GCA_964020155.1. Lineage (NCBI taxonomy): Eukaryota > Metazoa > Porifera > Demospongiae > Chondrillida > Chondrillidae > Chondrilla > Chondrilla cf. caribensis. The sequence continues at coordinate 4,122,779 of OZ026557.1, read as the reverse complement.
TATTATTTAATTTACTGAGAAGAAGATGCAAACGATCAAGTGTGTTGTAGTAGGAGACAAAGCCACAGGTAGAACATGTCTACTCATTACGTACACCACGAACAAGTTCCCATCGGAGTATTTACCTAGTGTTAGTTGTACCTGGTTTTTATTGCGTTGTATGAATGTGTTTGCGAGTATTGTTGGTCTTTGGAAATTCTGTCCCGGATAGTTGTATCTTGTTCCCCGTACCTGTTCACTATGGCTTCCAGATTTCTGGCATACATACATTCTCTCAAACCACAGACAGGTTCATATTTCCGCTCTGTTGCTGTCGTCTCGTTCACCCTGTCTGCCTGTCGTTTGTGACGATGATGTGAATGGGTAATAACTTGAATTGTCTTTCCGACTCTTACTCTGCCAAACTCTTTATCCCATTATCAGCCCCCAATGGAACATGTCGTGTGTGAATACTCCCTATCATACTCGATCCGCAAACATTTGCTCTCCATATGCGAGTCTGACTTCAGTCACGCTAGTGTGTATTGTCATTGTTTATACTAGTGTACTGTACACTAGTATAAATAATGACATATAGGCTCAATTTCCTATAAAGAAAGTTCATGGTTTTACCGTAGTGTCCGCAATTTTCGTGGGACATAATTTTCGTGAATTTCGCGAGGAAGGTCGGATTCACAAAATTTTCATTTGCGAAAATTATCATGGGTATGTATAAAAATGGCGGCCGTTTATACGTTGGTAGTACGGGCAACGTGGGAACAACGGGTGATTGCCTTTGTATACGCCTGTAGCAAAGGGATCTTCAGCGTTCCTGGGCTCTTGACGGCAGACAAGAACCTCTCCAATGCTACTGCTCCAAATAGTCTGATAAATATGATTTCCTCGAATACAGCTCTCATACTCAAACATGAACATCTTCAAAAACGAGCAATCTTGTAGTTCTTTCTCAGAAAAATAAAACGTTAGAAGCTTGTCTTGACTATAAATGATTGTACCTTGCGTTCTGTCGCCATTCATAACACATAAGTGCCCTCAAAGTGCTAAATGAAAACCAATAAGCATGTTGCCATTTGTGAAAATAGACGCAAACAGTCCTAAATCGAGTGATTCACGAAAATTACGTCCCACAAAAATTTCAGACACTACGGTACCATCTACAGGGTCACATTTTGTGTTATTATGTGTATTAATCCATACTATAGTTCACTGTGAATTGCATCTCTACTCATCCACCTATTTGATTGAGTGTATTGTGTGTACTTGATTGATAACGTGATTTCGAGTTTTATTTTCCGTCCTCTGTTCACATGGTTTCAAGATTCATTGACAAAATCAATAGTGGTGTAGTAATTTGTTTGTGTGTGTGTGTGTGTGTGTGTGTGTGTGTGTGTGTATGTGTGTGTGTGTGTGTGTGTGTGTGTGTGTGTGTGTGTGTGTGTGTGTGCGTACGGACCCACATACATAATACTTTCTAGTGTTGGAAATAGCGTCAAATTGGCAAACTAGTGGGAAGCTGTGAACTAGTCATCCTCTGCTATACTATCCACTGTTGCGTGATGGGATTCTCTAATCTCTGATGTCACCTGTGCTATTTTAATAGGGTGTTTTGCAGCATGTGGTAACTGGACCTACCTTGAAATAATTCATGTACATACATACATGTACGTACATACGTATAATATGTGTGTTGTTTATTCACTGTGAATTCACATGTACACGTACGTATGTAGTTGTGTTTGGTGATGTATTCATTCTTGTGCCATCATAGGTGAGTACTATCAGTATGGTTGGTCTGGTAGTATGTTTGTGTTCACATTAAATTGTGAATCTATTTTCATCCAGACATTGACATACGTGTGTATCTCTGTCTGTCTGTTTCTCTCTCTTTCTGCCTCTCTCTCTCCCTCCCAATCTTTCTCTGTGTGTGTATGTTAGAATGTCTGTGCACAGATTCACACTGACCGCTGTATTCACCATTCTCGTATGCAGGTTTCTGAGGATTATGCTCCCACAGTCATGTTCAGAGGGGAACCTTACGCACTGGGGCTTTTTGATATTTCATGTATGTTATGTAATTGTATATGTTTGTACATAATATACACATGTGTGTGTAAATAGCTCTGTATGAATGTATGTAGGTTAGAATGCATTTTATATCCACCCACTTCCACAATACTGCTCAGGGTGATCCACTACATATATACTTATGTACATACACACCTACCAGGCATCAATGTAGAATCTTAGTGTCAACACAACAGACCATGTTTCAGTTTGAGCCGGCTTGTATGTCAAATCTATGCATGGCCCTGTGTTAGTATGTGCTGCATCCCACATGTGTTCTTTTGTGAACTACTGTCTTGCTGTCTAAGAATTGTAGGCCATACATTTTGTACATGGACCATCTATACCACTTTTCGCTTTCTTTGTGCAGGTCCAGAATGTTTTGACCGTCTACGACCTCTCTCATACCCACAAACAGATGTCTTCCTTGTTTGTTTCTCGGTAATAACACCTACATCTTTTGAGAACGTCAAGGAAAAGGTGTGTGTTTGTGTGTTTACCTGATGTGTGAACTACCTGTGGGAGTGTAGGATAACTAGATCCTCTGTATATGTAGGTTTATTAATGAATGTACTACAACAGTATTAACCCTTTTCTCTTCTCTCATGAACAGTGGGTTCCAGAGATCACTCACCACTGTCCAAAGACGCCCTTCCTATTGGTGGGTACACAGATCGATTTGAGAGATGACGCCGGGACTATCGAAAAGCTCGCCAAGACAAAGCAGAAGGCCATCACGGTGGAGCAGGGAGAGAAGCTGGCTAGAGAATTGAAGGCAGTGAAATACGTCGAGTGCTCTGCTCTAACACAGAAGGGTGTCAAAAATGTATTCGATGAGGCAATCCTGGCTGCGCTAGAACCACCAGAGCCCAAGAAGAATAGAAAATGCTGCAGTCTTCTCTAATCTCATGCCTCCTGCTTTAAATAATTCAGTTAATAATTATCTCCTGACACTTTTCATACATCTACTTGTTGTACATTGAGTGTTGGTCCACACAGTTTGTTTAATTGAATGTACATTTAGGCTTGCTAATTATTATTATTAAAAGTATTAATAATATCTAATTATTCAGATTTTGAGTGATTTCTCTCATATGTACTATTTCCATTTGTCGATGGTAGTCAATGTTGTAGTTATTAGTATAATATATATATTAATTCATTATGATTGTGATGATCGTGGGATTTGAGATGATTGCGGGGACATGTTATGCATGCTCTCAAAAAAATCATGCATTCTGGATACAATTTGTAGCAATACCAGTTACTGATGTTTCATTAATATACAGTGGAACTTGCTAGGTAAGTACCTGGATTAGCACATACATACTCCTGCATGGTTTGTGAGTACACTTTATTCAGTCCCTATATACATAGCTCACGTACACTGTGCCAACCAGTACTGATAGTAAGTACGTACCTCTGACAAGTTCAAATTTGGTGTTCCCTTCAAGGTACTTACTTATTAAACACATTTGACTATAAGTTAAAGTGACAATTACTATGTGATCAATATTCAACTACAATAATTAACAATGTATACATGTATGTACATGATATGTATATATGTACATAGAAAAGTACAGAAATAAAGTACAGTCTGTAGTATACAGAATGAGCAGTTATTTGTCATTCAACAGAAGAGTAGTTGGCAAGAATCTTTCCGCACGTTTCAGTGGCCAGCCCAAAATCCTTATCAGTGCAACCGTAATCCTCATACCAATGGACATAGGCACCACAATCCAGCTTAGCTTTGCTCTTCCCCAAAACACTACCAATGTACCCGGATATGATTGAAGAATTACAGAAAGTAGATATGGCCTTTCTCTCCTTGAAATCCACCTCTATGCTTCTGGACACAAGGCAAGGAAAGGAATCTTTACTTGAAGAAGTAAAATGCTTTCTACATTTCGATTCGAAATTGGCTGCCACGTTGTTTTCAAAGTCGGCCATATTGTTTTTTGTACTTCTCACCACGGCAACCATGTTGGTGGTAGACCTGTTCCTCCCCTCCATTGCAGCTGGGCTCATGCTCGAAGAGTACAATACTCTATTGACAACCCTATCCCAGGGGGTCTTCATGGCAGAGGGGTTGGATGCATAGACAGGTGTGAGGAATTTCATTCGGGAATTGGGACAGCCTGAAGTTGCAAGCTCAAAGGTTATATTACCGCAGGTGTCACCACTGTGTGGGAAGAATCAGTAGCACATACGTATACAGGTGTGTACACAGCGGAGGGATAAGGAAATTTATTTGGTGATTGTACTTCAAGGGCCATCAAACATGCTTGTCATTAGAATAAGGAGTAACCATGTGTATATATACATACACATGTGCACACCATAAGTGTTGACTGTAGTTAATAAAGTGTGCAATGGTTGGAAAGCTTGTTTCAAAAGGGATATATGTAGTTACTAACATACCAATGTTACATACAACCATGCATGTACACACATACATGAATACACAAAACTCACACACACACACGCACACACGCACGCATGCACACCACACACACCTCTTGCTACTTGTATAAATAGGCATCAATGCATTAGCCATACATCCTCCAATGTAAGCGTTCATGTCATCCAGTGAACAAGAAGACACCTTCCCAGGAGCACTCTTCTGTGATGTCTTCATGACATCTTCCAACACAGAGTCGTTTTGGAACAGAACAACTCCATCTGCAAACTGTTGCAAGTGGGACAGTGCGAGGAGAGAGTTGTAGTGTTGAAGAGGCGATTCACCGTGCGAGTGAGGGGCAATTGCAACGGACAATATGGTGGAATGAGGGTATTCCGTACGAACCTCCTCCACAAACCTGGAACCAAGGCCTATGCACGGAGTACAAATCATGGTAAACCAGGAATTCAAAGGTACTAGCACAAAATACATATACAGAAAAGGTTGAGGGTATTTGTTCTACGTGATTTCTGCTACTGATCCCGGAATCATATCAGCAGAGTACAAATCATGGTGAAGTCAGTGATTCAAAGTACCAACATGTAAATGTAGAATTGAGGTCTAAATATGGGGATGTAATGGAGGGACATGCTGCTGAAGCAGATTAAGAATCCTCCCTTCATCTTAACCCACAGTTCAACCAGCCGGGGTGAGGAGTGGGTGGGGGGACACAGACCGCAACAGAATCTAGAATAGGATGCAAATGGACTTTGTTCAGTAAACCATTGTGAATGTTTACATAGTGGTAATGCAATGAATTCATCTGTTCCACCCCATCCGTTGGTATCAGTGCTTCACGCTATACAATGATGACATTTACTGTATGGTTCATGTATTGAGTACATGCATAATTAGAGTGTGTATAGCTACCTATGTATGGACATGTGCTGGTTAGTACCCTTGGTAAGCTATTTTCACTCCAACGTGGCGCAAACTTGACCGAGCTGGTACAAGCTGGTGCAAGTTAGTACAAGTTGGTACAAGCTGGTGCAAGCTGGTGCAAACTGGATGGAGCTAATGCTATTTCAACTGTACTATAAACACTGTATGAAAAGATACAATTGGAGCATTTCACCCAGAAGAAAGCGGAGTAATGTCCGGGAAATGGGCAGTCCTTGAGACGTACCGCTAAACCTACATATTTCACTATACAGACGCACAGCGCAGGGAGAACTGTATCTCACCAGAGCCTGTCCCTCCGGCCAGACTGTGAAACACGACAGTACCGGAGAATCTCTCGCATCTTTCAATCTCTCTGCGGTGGCGCTCCGTAACCTGTTCCAAGAGCTCGTTCCTTCTTCCTCCTTTCTTTCCACCGCTGTACCCGAAGGCCCAGTTCCCCCCTCTTCCCGTCTTGTCCACGATAACATTTTCTTCCCTTATAAACTGCCCGAGTTCTCTGCTGGCGTGAAGAGCTCTGGCTGGCCTACCCTCGCTGTCCAACAATATCAGCGGCAGTTTTCCGGAATAAGTCAGAAGAGAACTTAACCTCTCGCCGTATTCGAGGTGTTTTGCAGATTTGACTTCGCATTTCCTCCTATCGTTCCCCAAAGTCCCCAAAGCCTCCTTCCAAAAGCACTGCCCTACTTGATTCCCGCACTGACCAATTTGGACATAAATTGCAGACATTAGTGTTGAGCTGGCGCCATTTTTACTAACGCAGATCCAACGACAAGTAACGCGGAATGATGGTTAGTCTGGTTGGCTAGACTAGGTGCTGGTATGCAAGCATAATGCAAAGATATAATAAGACATGTGAATTCGAATTGGTACGTACGATTCACGATCGAATGAGGTTTGTAAAGCTTTGTGCACAGAAGTGATCTTTTTTAACCGTCATTTTCCATTTCTATGCAGAGATTGACAAGAAATTCGTTCCCAAATGCTTCCAGAGTATGTCTAGCACGATTCTTTTTGTAAGCTAAGGGGAAATAATGATTGATTCTATTGACGTCGTCAGTGACTCTGCATTTCCCAAGAATGTTTCGGACGTTGGACAGCCAGCACAAAGTATCAATTCAAATCTTTTCCACCCTCGTTCACCTGTTCGAATAGAGAGATATTTGAAACCGAAAGAGAATCTCTCTCTCGCCCCCTTCACAGCTCCAAACCCGACAGAAAGGAAGGTAGCCAGGCGCGGGTATGCTTCGTCGCTGGTCTCGCGTAGCAAGAAACATGGAGACACCAACAGAATGGGATCGAATGCAGGCGCTCGAATGGATATTGTTGATTCGTTACTGACTGCAAGACGTGTCGTTGACCCGCCTTTTCCCATTGGGACCAGTCCTCCAGACCCAATGGATGGAACTGTACCACAGTTTGAGAACATCACCACTGCCTTGAGTTTCAACGAGACATCGACCGAGATGTCGTTACAATACAACACAGCCAACATAAGTTCCTCCTCAGCCCTACACACTCCTGATAGTCTTGAAGACCAGGAAACATCCACTCCAACCACTGTCAATTCTGTTTCTCCGCGATTCTTCAATCAGCTACCAATAAAACTGGAAGAACTCCTCTCCAGTTCTGGAGAACATAGCGAAGAAGTGTTTGATGTTTCTCTTCCAAAGCATGACTCCCATCCCAACGAGCAGATGTCTTCATTCCCACCGTCCAAAGATGGGGAGATTCCTGCATTGTTGGTTGGAACACACTCAACAACACCCTTTGTTCCTCCTGTGAATGGATGTACTGATATCAATAGTGCTAATACTCCAAGGTATGTCCTACTTGTGTACAAATGTACACTTTTTATTCTGTTGAAAGTGATTATTATTGCTGACATAACTTGTTACCAGTCATCAAAGATACCTCAAATTTGGAATATAGTAATAGAATTTTATTTGGAGTGTGTTAACAGGAGTATAATAGAATAATATGTCGTTAACAGGAAGTGTGTGTTGTTAACAGAAAAATGTTTTTTTTGTTAAAAGGAAATGTTGTAGCAATGGCTAAGTTTTAAAGACTGTCAGAATTGTTCAACTGGTTTCAGATCAGTGTGAGAGGTTCCTCTACTACTCTGCTGTGGCATATACATGTGTATGTCCTTTTGTATGTAAATACCTACATATGTACGTACTTGTTTTGGTCAACACTGTTCAGTTCATTTATAGAACATCATTAGTTTCCTCAATAATAATGTGATGAAATCCCAATCCTCTTCTCAGAGCTGTGGAGTGGTACGAAGTGAAGCTGCTGAAGAGATCCTTTGCCCTCTGGCATGGCTGGGTCAGCATGAAGAAGGACCAGGTTGTGCTGTTTCGTCGACAGAGTCTTCTCAGAAAGGGATTCAAGGGACTTGTCCTACACATGGCGGTTACCCAGGAGATGGATAAAATGGCTGTCTGGAAACACAACCGTAGAAAAGCACAGCTTTATCTTCGTAAGGTAAGTACATTCAAGTGTAAGCATGCATGTACATATGTACATGTGTACATGTGTACATTCAATGTGGCAGTGAGGACATGTGTTAATGCATGTTTAATAGCATGTATGGTTTACCAGCGTGTGTGCACAAGGCCCATGCTTATGTATAATGTACTGTATAATAACAGCATATATACATATGTACATACAATATATTTGTAGTGGAAAGCTTCTCTTGATACATTGCAAAGAGGACAACTTTGTCACTATTTCACAAAATGGAGACGCCTGCAACAGTCCAGAGTTATTCTACACCACCTGGAGTCCCAGCTGGAACATTCTCTGAGGCTTAAAACTCTTCTCCTGTGGAGGAAGAAACTTGAGGTGTCGTTGAAAGAAACTGCCATCAAGCAACTCTGGAATGGCAGAACTGTGAAGAGTGTGTTCAGTCAGTGGAGGATGAGGGCAGCTAGGAGGAGATCAGTTCACTTTGGACACAGGGTGGCTCATTTGAGTCATCTCTTGACGTTGAAGAAGGATACTTTTCGTCACTGGAGACGTGAAGCCATTCTCGCCAGAACAGCCAGACTGCGATATGAAGACATTTGTGTCCAGCGGGCTTTCTCAGTGTGGATTGAGAGAACGTCAAAGATGAGGTACGTATGAATTGTGTACACTTGTTCAGTTTACTGTAGGGTCTCTTGACCTAAGCATAAAGTATGTCAATAGAGACCACATTGAGGACCTGGAATTCAGAGATACATACGTAGGTGGTCTTTATGTAAAGGTACTAGGTAAATGTGGTGTGTGGAGGTACGTGCATAGGTGGTCTTTATATAGAGGTTCTAGGAAATGGGGTTGAATGAGTTCAAACCTTTGCTGGTTGTACTCAAATTGAACAAATCCACTCCTGTCAAGATGTTGATTGCAGTTGTCTGTAACACGTACCTATGCTGTTTCTCAAAATGATTACTTCTACGCACATACATCATGTTGGGGCTACCACTATGATACATGTATCTACACTACAACTTGTCTACTTGTTTATTAAGTGCTCTACAAAGTGTGCACCACACCTGTACTTCTTATCAGAACCACTCCCCCACTATCAGCAGAGGTCGTATCTCTTAATATGAACTCGGGGCAAAGTACCTCGTGCACGTAAGCTCTAGATATGCATAATTATCTATCTGGAAACCCAATCAATGGATTAATTCATATCTGTACTTACATACATCGTGAGAGATTCGTTTCTTCTGTTTATATAGAGAAATTGTGAATTTTGCAATGCAGAAGGCTTGTACTCACAGAGCCAAAGTGTTAGTGAGAAAAGGCTACAAGAAGTGGGTCTTGAAGTTCTGTCTGAAGGTGTTTCGAAGAAGACAGAACTACAGACTTTGCCAAATGTCATTGGAAGTGTGGAGGGAGCGTTTGCATGAATGTATGAGCCTGGGTGTTACCAGTGTATCCATCAGTAAACAGGTTTGTGTGTGTGTGTGTGTGTGTTTGTGTGTGTGTGTGTGTGTGTGTGTGTGTGTGTGTGTGTGTGTGTGTGTGTGTGTGTGTGTGTGTGGTGTGCGTGTGTGTGTGTGTGTGTGCCTGTTTTGGTACATGTGCATGAATACATTTGTACCCTATCACAATCATTACTGGTGTACTCCCATTGATGAGTACAATACACATAATAGAAGTATATACATACATACTAAGTATGGTACCATCTGTCCAGGCATGTCTGATTGCAGAACAGGACCAACAGGTTGTTTAACAGTCTTGTTCATTTGTATACAGTGATTTCACATTAATTCACCACTACTTTATCTGAAACCTTTTGATCAAATGAATATCCAATTAATCTGCCAAACTCATTGATTCACTGTATTTGTTGAATGCAAATTGCAGCAGATTAACGAAAATTCATTCATTCAGAATTCACTGTAGTGCCTACAGATATGTGTACTGATAGTATTGTGCACATACATATACACACAAGTTCACTGTTTATGAGGTAATGTGTGTCCCAGGGATGATGGTGGTCCTCTTTGTTCAGGTTTCCATGGTGAATTCCTTTGAGAGACTCATGTTTGCCAGCAAGGAGATTGTGCGAAAGAGGAAAATGGCCGACCTTGCTTACAAAAGGATTCTAATCAGGAGGTGTATTATTGCCTGGCGACGGTACATCTACCAGAGGACGCTGCAGATGGCCTGTGATCACTTTGTTGTACAAAACAACAGAAAACTGCTTCAAAGTGTGTAGGACACACCAGACAAACCCTGTGTTGTAAAGGCACTTATGCATGTACAGTATGTGTGTTCACCTGTGTTCATACGTATGTAGATAGTAAGGAATCAGCTATGTTTGAAAATGAATTTCCTTGGAATGAGAGCTCACTGTATGTGTATGTTCACAAACGTGTGTGCCTCAGCGCTCTGTATGTATTACTATTGGAACAACCATCAATATGTTTCAATTAAGTGTTGTTCTCCACATGCAGACTCATTTGACCAGTGGGTAATTGGCGTACAGCAGAAATGGTCCAACACTACTCTTACCTCCTTCCTCTCCCAATCGGCATGCCTTACTACCCAGAGGAAGGCTTTCATGGGGTGGGTTGCCGTTACCAGGAGTGGTCGATTCGTGCGTGATGCTATGGGGAAGATGACTACATGTCGGATGAGGAGGTGTGTGTGTGTGTCCGTGTGTGTGTGTGTGTGTGTATGTGTGTGTGCGTCCATGTGTGTGTTTGTGTGTGTGTTGTGGATGGGTGGGTGGGTGTGGGTGTGGGTGGTTGTCTGTGTGGGTGTGCATACATGTGTGTATGTGCATGTGTGTGTATACCACATGTATACATCATATTACATAATTTCCCATTTCACTTAATAGTACTTTTTCTACCTGGAAGAAACACCTCCTTGATATTCAGAAGTTACGACATTTGATGGAAATTAAGGACAGAAAGATTCTGTCTTGTTTCTACGAGAGATGGAAGGAGGACATGCTAGATCATGTCTCAGCCAACAAGGCCGCTAAGCACCACCAACAGGTCATCACTGCTTGGTGCTTCAGGGCATGGCAGAGTAAGTTCCTTCACACAAACAAACTAACATACGTACGTACATAGATACACACACAGGTTTATGCAGCTCCTAGGGAAGCTTTTATTCCCACTAAAGTAACCCCTCCCCCTAGAGAGTGAATTTCTCACTTTTAATCCAATGATGATACTATTTTTTTTGAAAACTTCTAAATACACACTCACTCAGTGTGCATAAAATAGCAAATCACTGGTAATTACCGTATAGCGTGAAATTTTCGCAGAACAAAATTTTCACAAATTTCGCAGTTGGCCTATCATCCGCGAAAATAAAATCTGAGAATTAGGCATTCTCATATTCTATCACGTGACTGTGGCCAGC
>OZ026557.1:4098965-4106465 GCA_964020155.1 Chondrilla cf. caribensis | reverse complement strand
AGTGGGCGGGATAGTTTACTTCATACTTTCCAAATATGGAAGTTCAGAACAACTCTGTTAACACTTCAGAAAGTTACAAACTAATAACGAGTGTTCTTTTTTAGAAATAATACATAATTCCATCAGTTTTAAATTTGATTTGAGTTAAAACAATTATGTTGGCTACATGCATGCACATGCATTGCATGTGGGTGCATGGTTGTGTTTTGATGGCCACTTTATTTGAAGATATTCAAAGCACATAATTATAAGCAGCAGCCACATAGATTTCATGTAGCTTACATTTATTGAAGAATTATACATGCTTGAAAACAACATGTACATTAATTTTGATAGCATCATAATCTTATGTTATACGTACTTGTGGAAAAGTGGCTCAATGACTGTTTCCAATAGCAAGGAAGATATAAATTCAAATTAATAGCTATTAATATAATCATCATGATTGTATGATAATAATACTGTAATATACTATAATATTATACATACTAATTACGTATAAATTATAACACTATCTATACTGTACTATTTTACTTTCGTAACGCAATATGGCTTCCACAAGTGATGGTAGGTTTGCGCGAACTTCAAATTGATATCATCTCGCATAGCACTGAATTATTGGTTCACTACACATCATGGATCAATATCCATTTAATTATAGTTTTGAAGAACAAGCCGAGCCAAAAGGACCTGGATCAGATATCGAAGAAAGCTGGAACTAACTGGAGGAGTCTACTGACTCAGTTGGGAGAAGACAGCACAACCGTAGAGGGATTCCTGCTCAGCCCTTCGAGTAACACCATCGAAGCTTGCTTCAAAGGTTTAGTTCACTGGTTAGAAGGCAATGCGGACGAACCCGTCACTTGGGAGACGCTGTTGAAGGCTCTGAGAGACGCCGACATGAAAGGGTATGCGGACGACCTGGAGAAGGAGCTAAAAGGGTACGCCCGTGTGGAATGGTATAGTTGTCCCCCCTCTCCTTGTAAATTGGATTATGAATTCTCCCTGTGTTCAGCATTATTCACATAAGTTGTACCTGTGGCCATATTTGACTTCCTACGGATGTACATGTACAATATACCGGTACCGTGTATGGTTATGGTAATAATATTGGTGCAGAGTGTCTATTTAATAATTGAGCTTCATATCTTGTTTCATGTATTATACCTGACCAGGCCGTCTCACGACAACACCACTGAGCAACTGCCTCAGTTGAAATCATTCGATGTGCTTGCATCTGATACTATTAGGAGGAGTTCTGACACAAGTGACCAAAGAAATAGAGGTATGTTTTCAGTCTCATACACTGTAGCCATGTATATATTTATCTTTTTCCATATTGAATAGATGTTGTGCAAAGATGTTGTTGGATTATGTACATATGTATAAACTCAGATAATCTAAAGTCACTTTAGATGTCAAATAGGCAGGATTGGTGATTTTGTCAACCAAATCCAGTCCATAGAGACTAAAAATGAATTCCATATATTAAGTAAACAGACACCCAACATTGGAATTTATAATGATATTCATAGTTGTAGCTAATGAATATTATTTGTTGGAACAAAATGGCAGGTACACTCACCTTAAACTGAGTTAACTGTGCAACTCACATGGTTTGTACGTGCTCATTATAATTGCTGGACCAGGTGTAAGTATACTCAATCGGGCTACTATATAACATTCTGAGAATATTCTGAAGTATTAGTTAATAGCATTGAGTCCATGCTAATTAGCAAGTTATACAATGCTACATATACTAGAGTGTGTGTCTGAAGTAATTATTCTCCTTACGTTAAATTTAATTTCCACTCCAGTGAAATCTCAGACTGGTCTGACAAAATCAAAGGTCAAGGAGATTGTTCACAGGTATAGGGAGAGGACGGATAATGTTTCATTACCTAGCAACCCAAAGCTGGAAAGGAAATATGATAAAATTCTATCGTCAATGAAGATTTCCCTACAGAAGGCTGAGCAGATAGTTATATCCAGAATCCACCATAACGTTTGCAGCACATACAACAGGCTTGTTCATGGTGTGAGGCCCATACCTCTACCAAAGGTAGATGAGACCGGTCAAGGTCTGTATATGTTCATTGCTGAAAAATCCACTTTTTGTGAGGTGTTTTTAGTTGAAGAGGCAATTGATGAACTGAATAATGATGACTTGAAGAAAGCCTTTTTTACAGAGTACAAGCCTGAATTGCAGAAATATCTGGAGCAAAGATTGACCTCGTGTCATCAGAATAAAGTCTCCCTTTCACGAAGAGCTGATCATGTCCACATGGCAGTGGTGACCAGTGAAGAGGCCCTTCTCTCCTTGATACTCCACCTCAAGGAATACTTCATTGCATACCTGGAGCTGCAGGAGTGTCTCTTCAAGGGATTCCAAGATGGCTGTTCAGTCTTCTATTTTGCCATCACTGCAACCGATGCCGTGTTCTTGGCTCCGAAAATCCTCTCCCACTTGGTCGAGCTGAAGAGGAGGTTCAATATCACTCACATTGTTGTGTTTGATCATTTTGCTGTTGATATTGACCAAGGCTCTGTTGAGTTGTTGGTGAGTGTGTACTTGCCATGCTATAGCATGTGATGTATGCTCATGTACTGTGTATGTACATAGGTACATGTACACACGATACCATTATACAGTATGTACATATTACTGTATGAATGCTTTAGTATATACAGTACTGATTAAAAGTACTTTACCATAAAATTGTGCACTACATGTGCACTAAGCGGAGTGGGTTCGTACTTTTAATCAGTACTGTATAAAGTAATGGTACCAGGTGGAGGGCATTGGTTGTTGAAGGATGTTTTCCAAATGATCGACAAACAGTTAATCTGATCCTGAGATCTGGTATATTAATTGAGCGGAGTACTTTTAGCTATTCTTTTAGCTAGTACATTATATAAAGAAATTCACGATCTGTAGTAAGAATAATTCCAACTTGGCCCTCGTACACTACAATATACACTTTTGAATTTCTATAAATAGAAATACATGCTGTTTTTCCAGGAGAACATTTGATGTATTTAGTGATGTAATCAGTGTGGTGCAACATGGTCTGGTTTCCAGTTGTCCCCTTTATTGGCTACACTGTGCACTCTTTTGTATGTGGTACTTCTGGTTCAGAGTATCATTGACTGTGAGATCTTATATTGCCCAATTCTGGTCCTTCATAATATTGGAATCAAGTCCACATGACTATTCAGACAAATACTAAATAATGTGTAACACTACCAAGTTTGTAATTGAATTTTTCTTTTAGTGATTTTCTTTGCATGTAGTCTAGTAATGATGGAGCAACCCTGGAAGAATTGAAAGATGCCCTTGAAAAATCTCGAGTTGCCCTGAAAGAAGCTGAGATGTCATTAGAGGAACATAAACGCAAGCTGATGGCAGAAAAGATGAAACACATAGAGCAGCTTTTTAAAGTGGATAAGGAGAAAGAAATGTACAAAAATAGCACTATCAAGTTGGGAAAGCAAAAGAATGAACTGGAGGTGTGTGTGTGTGTGTGTGTGTGTGTGTGTGTGTGTGTGTGTGTGTGTGTGTGTGTGTGCGTGCATGTGTTAGTCTAGCTAGCTAGCCCGTCTCCGCTCATGCCCCATGGGCGGAAGTGTGGAAGACGGACTAGCCCGAATAGCGATTAGTTCACACCTTGGTATTACCCGGCCACATATTGTGCAAGATGGTGGACCCTCCTTCAAATGGATGAAATCGAGCGTACGAACTGCAGTTGCTGAAGCTATCCTGTTGATTGAGCAAGCTTCTTCTTCGGGCTTTTCGGCACACGTATGCCCCAAATGCAGCAAATGACACCAAAGGGATGATTTCGAATCAATACGATATATTTCGATAGATTTGCCATAACCAGTCTATGGGTGGACTATGTTGTCCTCCCTGACAAATACACTAGTAATACCTGCTGTCTGTTCGCTCGACAAATTATAATATCTTTGGTAAAGCGCGATGAATGATTCCCTCTATTCATCTTTCTAACAGAAATTAGCCCTTCCCTGTATATAACAGCTTCAGTGGACTGTGAGGTCTTTAATCAAAAAATCTTTACCCAAAATTCTGAGCAAGGATCATTTGATTGGCCAATGGTTACAAGGCTGAGGTGTGAACTAATCACTATTCGGGCTAGACCATCTCCCGCTCTTAATGCCGGTAGGGTACATGTGCGGGGACAGGCTAGCTAGCTAGACTAGTGCGTGCGTGTGTGCGTGCGTGCATGCGTGCGTGTGTACATGGTTGTGGGTATGTGTACATAAGCCTGTAGTCAATGACAACACTCATATAATGGTATGAAGGGTATGTGTGTTCTTGAATTTCTTAGACTAATGCTACTTTTTCAAATTTCTACTTTAGAAGCAACCTGTCTATATCAAGGGCAGTTTATGTAAGGAGCACCTTGAAACTATTGTGAGTATGTACAGGAGTTATTAATTAAGATTCAAAGTACAAACCATTGAAATTACCTGCTATATATATATTCTTTGTTGTAACAACACCTTGTAATTGTTAGTGTGCAGGACTGACAATGGGCATTGTATTCCATATTATGTATTTAGGATGAAGTGATTGGGAGTTACAAGAAAATGGCTTCTCTAATGGAGGAATCCGGCCCCATGGAGCAAGTGCTCCTCTCTACTTACAATGTAATCCTGGACCATTAAAGTAGGGATTCTTTCCTTTTTGTCATTTGATTTGATCTTCAATTCTAGAAATTAAAGAATGAATTGATTGCCAATGTGGAGATGTTGGAAGAAAAGCTCTCTACTTCAGAGAAGGAGATGTTATCATTGCGTAAAGAATGTTGCCAGTTGGAAGAGGTTTCTGCTCCAACTGAAGATCAAAAACAGACACTTCATGAACGACATTTGGCACTTAATGAACTAGAGGTGTGTGGTTAGGGTTGATGTATGTGTGCAAACGCGTGTGTGTGTGTGCCTGTGTGGGTGTGGGTGTGTGCATTGTGGGTGTGTGCATTGTGTGTGTGTGTGTGTGTGTGTGTGTGTGTGTGTGTGTGTGTGTGTGTGTGTGTGTACATGTGCATGCATCATGCTGGTGTGTGCATGACAGTGTGTATAGAGTATATGTATTCTTTGGCTTTATCAAATGCAAATCCTTGTGTTTGACATTTTGCATAAGCTCACAGATGTCGTAACAGCCAACAGTGATATGCTTATGTACTCCACGAGTTCCCCACACAACCTTAAACTCTATTTCATAAACTCCTGTGCCATGTGTTTGTGACAACGTGTTATTTTATGATAGTAACTTGACAATATATGTACACACACACATATATATATATATATACATTCACAATGTGACCCATGTATGTAGAGCTAAAGCAAATGATCATTGTTATAACCTACTATGTGTATAATATACTGTATTTATATATGTGGTATTTTGCGTGGGCGACTTCAAAGGAAAAGCAGTGCACACATTTGTGATGTGTGCACACTTCCCTGATGTACGCACACTTCATTCGATTCTACTAATCAGTGCTCAACCAAAGGTGCGCCCACGCAACATACCACATATTTGCCCTCGGTATCAATTACTAGGCAAAGGTGTCTGTATATCTGCTACAGCTTCTCGAGAGGTACTTTAGCTATTACATACTCTCCCATTCCACTATTTGAAAACATGTATGTAAATGTCACCGTGTATTTATCATAATGCTTAAAGATTTCATCCCTTTGACATTCAGTCAACAGTAGCAGAGATTCAGCTGGAGTATGACCGGACAAAGAACAGACTGAAAGAGTTTGAGTCAGACATACCAAAAGTATGAAAAAGTTCATTGTTCCAGTTTTCCTATTCTGCATTGGGACCAGTTCCAGTTTAACATGTTCACTTGTAGTGTCCCTATACTGTTCTGTACTGGGTACCTGTTCCTTATCAATGGTATTCCATATTAGGACCAATTACAACGTATCACATCAGAAAAGAAAGATGAAATAGAAGCTATGGTGACCACTCTGCAGACCAAGCAGACCAGACTGCAGGGAGATAAGTATCTGCATGAGATCATAGAGAGGGAGAAAAGAGAAGCATCACTGAAGGAAGAACTTGATGAACTTAGGGAGGTAAAAGATGCTAAAATTGCTTACTTGTAATTGTTTTTTGAATACAACACGGTTGCACTCACTTCAATTCTTAGATTCAGTTTAGGCATTTGTTAAAGTGAAAAGGCCCTAGGACAATGTGTTGTCATGATAATCGGATATGTTTAACAATGTGTCTTGTGATTGTCTTATCAATGTGTCACGACCATCTTCAGCAAAGCCCTGGCTGATTATTCATGAGTATACGGTATATAGTATAGAAAAATACATGTTCTGCACCCTTACCAACACTTGTAGGCACATCTGTTTTCTAACCATACATTTTTGAAAAATACCTATTCTTATAACTGTACATTTCAAAAGTACATACCCAAAACAGTAACTGTCCAAAGTGATCGCCATCAGTGAGAAGAGAGTGCAGAAAGTGGAATGTTTACATTATAGCTGCATATTCAAATCCTCACAAGAAAACAGCAGATTTGAATATCAAATAAGACCTGTACATTGTCTATAGACTATGCCTGCCTGGAATCTACACCTTTTCTATAGCCGTATGTTTTCACAAAAATGCCTGGATCCATATCCGTATTCGGTCTGTACATAGAACCATAGAACGCCAATAGAATATCTACTTTTCATGCCATACACCGTATATATACCGTATAATATTTTTGTGCTATATACCGTATATGCAGACACATATATATGTACATGCTTGAATACTCAATAGGTTTTATAGTAATGATCATGAGTTTATAATAACATATACTGTCTATGCAGAACTACTGTTATGGTATTTCAGTTTATTAATTATATGTGAGCGTGCAAGCGAAAAGGGCCCTTAGCCATTGTTATCAAAATGTACAGAATGTATCAAAACAGCCAAATAACACAAAATTTTTGGTTTTCGTTTTATTCTATCAAATTGCTTATATAGTGATAAAGAATAAGTTCTGAAAGCGTCGTGTTGATACGATTTGTACTTTTCGAGAACGAAGCATTTTCGTCAAACGTTGAAAGTCATCATTTTAAATTATACGGAGTTATGCGGTTCCATCTTGAATGCGGATTCGCCTTGAATGACGTCATGAATTTCCATTGGTCAGTATGCTATTACATCTTCAGTATACGGATCCAGTGCCAAAAACAGAAAAGAGGCTGTTATCCGTTATAACGTTGCACGGAGGGACTCAAACGAAGACCTGTAGCGCATGAATAGTCGCTCCTATGATCTAAATGATAGCGCCATCGTCTGCAGTGTGGAATAGGCTATCAAACAATACCAAAAACGTGCATTCGACAAAGAATCGCTAAGGGCCCTTTTCGCTTGCACATACACATATGTTGTTGATATCGCTTACAAGGCCTCTTCTTTCTCTTTCTGTATAATTTGAATGTGTCTCTCCA
>OZ026557.1:4053965-4096465 GCA_964020155.1 Chondrilla cf. caribensis | reverse complement strand
GTGTACATATACACTCCTAGCTATAGATGTCTTTCTCCTCTAGAAAATTGAAATCCACTGATATCAATGGTGGACATTTTGTGAGGACAAGTGGCCTGCTTTCGACAAGTCTTGTACTCAGTGTGTGGGATGAACAGAATGAAAAATGTGTGCATTTTAACATTGATGTCCATCAAAAAAAGGTAATCAAATCTCAAAGTGTACTTATGATGGGATGTGGAAGTGTGGAACTTGTATAAGTTGTAGCTGGATTCTACACTAGTACTATATTTATCATTGTGTTAGAATATATATATATGAAACCCAGAACAATATAATGCTATAGGTTTATTTATGTAATAGCCAGAGTACCTCTGGTAGGGTTGTTGTGGATGATAGACACTTTGGCTTCATTGTTTAATAGGGCGAACCCCAAGTTAACAATCACACTAATTGTGTGCAAATAGTGCAGATAATATTGTGCACTTTGCACTTTGATCTGCACACACAAAATACCACATAGTATATTTTGTCCATGTAGCGGCTATATACTGCTAATTATATATAGTATGTACACTATGTCAGTATCATGTACCTAGTAGGTAGTAATTATAATATATGTGACATTGTGTAGTAATGTATTATGCGTTTGTGTACTCTCACAGCCTCCTGAATATTCTATTGATGAGAAAGTTTACTTTGCAAGTATGGAAGAGCTATGCGAGCACTACCAGAAGGCAAACCTTCCAGGATGTGACTTCAAACTGTGCTCTACATATTATTAGCTATTAATACCAGACTAGTATACTGTTAGTGACAGTTATTATACTATGGATCCATAGAGAGTTTGTTTGATAAATTTCCATGTGAAATGCATATACCCAATATAATTATACATATCCTGTGTTTGAGATTATAATATGGGCAATATGATTCCAACTGGATGTCTATTAATATGTGTACGAGATATATTGTGTGCACAAAGTTGCAATTGAGGACTATGCATATGCAGCGTCTGATGTGCACACATGTAGTCATGTACGTGCACCAATATAACATGTAAATATACTTCACCCCAGCTGCATGTAATTGTGAATGCAAATTTTACAAGAATTCCTTCAGAATCTTTTCAATTTTACATTGACAAGCTTTCATTACATATATTACAAACAAAACAGTACAGTCAATAAAAATAGGGAGAACACACTATAGTTATACCAGATGACAGTAGCATTGGTCCATATATGACTCGTGCTTAATTTCATGTGGTCACACTGTAGGATATAGGCTCCCTCAATCCCTCTCTTCCTGTATCCGTGTTGGTTCGTTCATTCTATGGTACGTGCTCTGCCAGGTAAGAAACATAAAAGATTAAAGAGGACAATAATCAAGTTATTTAACGTAACAAAAGTACACAAAGACGACATCATGTATTGTGGATGTTACTAGCAATTAAGTTTTAGCACAGACAACTCCACCTTTGAGGAATTTGCTCAATACCACCGGTAATTGCAGTAGTCCACAAATAGTTCCCCACATCACTGTTTTCACATCTCATGATGACTTGTACAAACTAGCAAGTACAGACACACCTCACTCATTTCCAACAATTGCACGATGTGATCCAGTCCATGTGGCTGGGACCATACTGCAGTGCACTCAAGAAAGACACCCACACTGAAACAACCACAGTCACTACATATACACAATATACAGTATGAACATGTGTCTGGAGTCTTGTGCTAACAACAGCAATAATGTATACAGGGCTGTGACCAGCATGATAACAATGACAGGCTACGTGTCGAAGGTGATAATGAATATGAGAGTATACAGAGTGAGTATACAAAGTAAGTATACAGAGTAACCATGTAGGGTGAAAATTCAGTCCGAGCGAGTATACAGTACAAGTATACAGTGTGAGTATACAAAGTAAGTATACAGAGTAAA
This sequence comes from Chondrilla cf. caribensis, assembly GCA_964020155.1. Taxonomy (NCBI): domain Eukaryota; kingdom Metazoa; phylum Porifera; class Demospongiae; order Chondrillida; family Chondrillidae; genus Chondrilla; species Chondrilla cf. caribensis. The sequence goes on along the minus strand of OZ026557.1, from coordinate 4,094,536 downwards.
CATGTAGTGTGTATACAGTCAGAGTGAGTACATAGAGTGAGTATACAAAGTGAGTATACAGAGTGAGTATACAGAGTGAGTATGCAGTGTGAGTATACAAAGTGAGTATACAGAGTGAGTATGCAGCGTGCAGGTCATATGATGTACAGTACACTCCTGACCAAATTAGCATCACGTGTGAGTTATGTCACTGGAGGGCTTTCCTAAACTCTTTCAGAGTTGTAGCATTGGTCAAAAGGCAAGACATCATGGAGCTAATAAAACCTGCCTCTTCAGCACTCATGAGCAAGCAGACACACATAGACATGAACTAGACCATCTGGAACACGGTAGTAGAGTGTAAAAAGTGCAACACTCAGTCTGACTAGTATGCACGCATGTACAGTGAAGCATTTGTCATTAGAAAGTGATTTGAAACAGATCATCATCCGGTGTAGATACAAACAACTGGTCCACAAAGTCACACATGCACAAACAGAGTTCTCACCACAACGACTGAGTTTGATGGTTTGATGGTTTACTCCTACACAGACAACAGACAGTGATGGTGAAGGAGGAGATCAGCACCAATAGGAGCAGGAAGGTAGCCCCTCCAATCCTGAACAAAGGGCAAATAGAGTATTCCAACTCACTAGTGTACACATGGGTAGGCACGTACGTAGGTCCACCTGAAGTGTGTGTATTGCATACATACACAACTCAATCTCATCATATGTTGTGTGTATACATACCAATAACAACATAACAATTACTCAAATCAGTAGACACAGGTGCAGCACACATTCCGACACACCAATCAAATGTGTATTCATTTATGCATGCATGAACACACACATTCCGCATGAATCTCCTCCACAAACCTTGAACCAAGGCCTATACAAATCATGGTAAACCAGGAATTCAAAGGTACTAGCACAAAATACATATACAGAAAAGGTTGAGGGTATTTGTTCTACATAATGATTTCTGCTACTAATCTCGGAATCATATCAGCAGAGTACAAATCATGGTGAAGTCAGCGATTCAAAGGTACCAACATGTAAATGTAGACTTAAGGTCTAAATATGGGGATTGAGTGGAGGAACATGCTGATGAAGCAGATTAAGAATCCTCCCTTCATCCCAACCCACAGTTCAACAAACCGGGGTGAGGAGTGGGTTGGGGGGGGGACACAGACCACAACTGAATCTAGAAGAGGATGCAAATGGACTTTGTTCAGTCAACCATTGTGAATGTTTACATAGTAGTAATCCAATGAATTCATCATCTGTTCCACCCCATCCGTTGGTATCAGTGCTTCATGCTATACAATGATGACATGTACTGCATGGTTCATGTATGGTGTACATAATTGTGTATAGCTACCTATGTATGGACATGCGCTGGTTAGTGCCCATGGTAAGCTATTTTCACTCCAACCTGGCACAAACTGGACTGAGCTGCATGGTACAAGCTGGTACAAGTTGGTGCATGTTGGTACAAGCTGGTGCAAACTGGATGGAGCTGATGCTATTTCAACTGTACTATAAACACTTTATGAAAAGATACAATGTGAGCATTCCACCCAGAAGAAAGCGGAGTAATGTCCGGGAAATGGGCAGTCCTTGAGACGTACCGCTAAACCTACATATTTCACTATACATACGCACAGCGAAGGGAGAACTGTATCTCACCAGAGCCTGTCCCTCCGGCCAGACTGTGGAACACGACAGTACCGGAGAATCTCTCGCATCTTTCAATCTCTCTGCGGTGGCGCTCCGTGACCTGTTCCAAGAGCTCGTTCCTTCTTCCTCCTTTCTTTCCACCGCTGTACCCGAAGGCCCAGTTCCCCCCTCTTCCCGTCTTGTCCACGATAACATTTTCCTCCCTTATAAACTGCCCTAGTTCCCTGCTGGCGTGAAGAGCTCTGGTTGGCTTAGCCTCGCTGTCCAATAATATCAGCGGCAGTTTTCCGGAATAAGTCAGAAGAGAACTTAACCTCTCGCCGTATTCGAGATGTTTTGCAGATTTTACTTCGCATTTCCTCCTATCGTTCCCCAAAGTCCCCAACGCCTCCTTCCAAAAGCACTGCCCTACTTGATTCCCACACTGACCAATTTGGACATAAATTGCAGACATTAGTGTTGAGCTGGCGCCATTTTCACTAACGCAGACCCAACGACAAGTAACGCGGAATAATGGTTGGTCTGGTTAGCTAGACTAGGTACTGGTATGCAAGCATAATGCAAAGATGAGATGTGAATTCGAAATGGTACGATTCACGATCGAATGAGGTTTGTAAAGCTTTGTGCACAGAAGTGATCTTTTTAACTGCCATTTTCCATTTGTATGCAGAGATTAACAAGAAATTCGTTCCCAAATGCTTCCAGAGTACGTCTAGCACGATTCTTTTGTGAGCTAAGGGGAAATAATGATTGATTCTATTGACGTCGTCAGTGACTCTGCATTTCCCAAGAATGTTTCGGACATTGGGCAGCCAGCACAAAGTATCAATTCATGATTAATATAAACATATTAATGCATGTTTAATAGCATGTATGGTTTACCAGCGTGTGTGCACAAGGCCCATGCTTATGTATAATGTACTGTATAATAACAGCATATATACATATGTACATACAATATATTTGTAGTGGAAAACTTCTCTTGATACATTGCAAAGAGGACAACTTTGTCACTATTTCACAAAATGGAGACGCCTGCAACAGTCCAGAGTTATTCTACACCACCTGGAGTCCCAGCTGGAACATTCTCTGAGGCTTAAAACTCTTCTCCTGTGGAGGAAGAAACTTGAGGTGTCGTTGAAAGAAACTGCCATCAAGCAACTCTGGAATGGCAGAACTGTGAAAAGTGTGTTCAGTCAGTGGAGGATGAGGGCAGCTAGGAGGAGATCAGTTCACTTTGGACACAGGGTGGCTCATTTGAGTCATCTCTTGACGTTGAAGAAGGATACTTTTTGTCACTGGAGACGTGAAGCCATTCTCGCCAGAACAGCCAGACTGCGATATGAAGACATTTGTGTCCAGCGGGCTTTCTCAGTGTGGATTGAGAGAACGTCAAAGATGAGGTACGTATGAATTGTGTACACTTGTTCAGTTTACTGTAGGGTCTCTTGACCTAAGCATAAAGTATGTCAATAGAGACCACATTGAGGACCTGGAATTCAGAGATACATACGTAGGTGGTCTTTATGTAAAGGTACTAGGTAAATGTGGTGTGTGGAGGTACGTGCATAGGTGGTCTTTATATAGAGGTTCTAGGAAATGGGGTTGAATGAGTTCAAACCTTTGCTGGTTGTACTCAAATTGAACAAATCCACTCCTGTCAAGATGTTGATTGCAGTTGTCTGTAACACGTACCTACTGTTGTTCCTCAAACTGATTACTTTTACGCACATACATCATGTTGGGGCTACCACTATGATGCGTGTATCTACACTACAACTTGTTTATTGGGTGCTCTACAAAGCGTGCGCCACACCTGTACTTCTTATCAGAACCACTCCCCCACTATCAGCAGAGGTCGTATCTCTTAATATGAACTCGGGGCAAAGTACCTCGTGCACGTAAGCTCTAGATATGCATAATTATCTATCTGGAAACCCAATCAATGGATTAATTCATATCTGTACTTACATACATCGTGAGAGATTCGTTTCTTCTGTTTATATAGAGAAATTGTGAATTTTGCAATGCAGAAGGGTTGTACTCACAGAGCCAAAGTGTTAGTGAGAAAAGGCTACAAGAAGTGGGTCTTGAAGTTCCGTCTGAAGGTGTTTCGAAGAAGACAGAACTACAGACTTTGCCAAATGTCATTGGAAGTGTGGAGGGAGCGTTTGCATGAATGTATGAGCCTGGGTGTTACCAGTGTATCCATCAGTAAACAGGTTTGTGTGTGTGTGTGTGTGTGTGTGTGTGTGTGTGTGTGTGTGTGTGTGTGTGTGTGTGTGTGGTGTGCGTGTGTGTGTGTGTGTCTGTTTTGGTACATGTGCATGAATACATTTGTACCCTATCACAATCATTACTGGTGTACTCACATTGATGAGTACAATACACATAATAGAAGTACATACATACATACTAAGTATGGTACCATCTGTCCAGGCATGTCTGATTGCAGAACAGGACCAACAGGTTGTTTAACAGTCTTGTTCATTTGTATACAGTGATTTCACGTTAATTCACCACTGCTTTATCTGAAACCTTTTGATCAAATGAATATCCAATTAATCTGCCAAACTCATTGATTCACTGTATTTGTTGAATGCAAATTGCAGTGGATTAACGAAAATTCATTCATTCAGAATTCACTGTAGTGCCTACAGATATGTGTACTGATAGTATTATGCACATACATATACACACAAGTTCACCGTTTATGAAGTGATGTGTGTCCCAGGGATGATGGTGGTCCTCTTTGTTCAGGTTTCCATGGTGAGCTCCTTTGAGAGACTCATGTTTGCCAGCAAGGAGATTGTGCGAAAGAGGAAAATGGCCGACCTTGCTTACAAAAGGATTCTAATCAGGAGGTGTATTGTTGGCTGGCGACAGTACATCTACCAGAGGACGCTGCAGATGGCCTGTGATCACTTCATTGCACAGAACAACAGAAAACTACTTCAAAGTGTGTAGAGCACACCAGACGACCCCTGTGTTGTAAAGGGCCCACTTAGCCAGCCTGTTAGCTGCTTTGTATTCATACCCATGCATATGTACATACATATACAAGCACACACACAGTCTCTATGAGGATCCATGGTGGGGGGAGTATCTCTGCTTTGTTCCTATGTGCCAAATTCAGTCACCTCGTTGTATGTGTACGTACTTATGCACGTACAGTATGTGTCTTCACCTGCGTTGGTATGCAAATAGCAATGAATCAGCTATGTTTGAAAATGAATTTCCTTGGAATGAGAGCTCACTGTATGTACATATGTTCACAAACGTGTGTGCCTTAGCGTTCTGTATGTATTACTATTGGAACAACCATCAGTATTTTTCAATTACACATTTTTTCTCCACATGCAGACTCATTTGACCAGTGGGTAATTGGTGTACAGCAGAAATGGTCCAACACTACTCTTACCTCCTTCCTTTCCCAATCGGCACACCTTGCTACCCAGAGGAAGGCCTTCATGGGGTGGGTTGCCGTTACCAGGAGTGGTCGAGTCGTGCGTGATGCCATGAGGAAGATGACTACATGTTGGATGCGGAGGTGTGTGTGTGTGTGTGTGTTGTGTGTGTGTGTGTGTGTGTGTGTGTGTGCGCGCGCGTGTGTATGTGTGTTGTGTGTGTGTGTGTGTGTGTGTGTGTGTGTGTTTGTGTGTGTGTGGAGTGCATATACATACTTTTATGTAGGTGTATATGTGTTTTAGTACGTATATCACCAGTTGTACCTGTCTTCATGAGATTTCTCTGACGTTCATCTGTTGCCTTTCTCTTTCTTATCTCAGAAACCTTCACCACAGGCAACAGAGGCAGTGGTTGCATCAATGCTTCAAGGAATGGCACCACATCACTGCTTCCTCCTTGTCTGACATGCAGGCCTCATTTGTGTCTCGTTTACAACAAGCTGTCATGTCAGAGGTGACAATCAACAATCAGCTGCCTAGCAACCAAAAGGTCATGCTGCCCCACAGCAACAGTGGGGCTATGATGTCCCACAGCACACAAGAGTTCATGTTGTCTCCTAGCAACCAAAAGGTTGAATTGTCTTTTGGCAACCACGAGGTAGTCCTGTCTCCTAGCAACCAACAAGTTCTTCCATCTTATAATAACACTAAGATAGGTAACCAAGCACACAGCGATGTTCTGTCTATTGATTTGGTTAGAAGAAACCTTTTCACTGGATCTTCATCCACTCCTTCACTACAATCTGGTTTCCATGACAATGTGAGAGGAACAACCAATTCTGAGCAGACTCTTTCTATGCCTTACAAAACTAAAACACCATCTAAATCTGCAGTGTCTCCATTCTTGTCTCCTGTTACATGTGAGCCATCTGACAAGAGTTCTCCAGGGAGTAAATTGAGAATTCTCGAGGAGAGTCCTTCTCCCCCGATCAGCCCTCACGGTCACCCATTCAAGCTGTCACTCAGCAGTCCACAGAACATGACACTATCCCAACCCACGTACAATTCCAAGGGATTGTCTCCAGTTAGGCCATTTCGTAGCAAATCTTTTGAAGCTGATGAAACCAGCTCAATCCTCAGAGAAGGGCATTCATCCACCCTCCTCTCTCAAGACGTGAGCTTCATATCGGTGTCCCTCTGCGAGTGTGTGAGTGAGGAGATCAGAGCTGAGCTGATGGACCTTGACCTGGAGACTACCGAGAGAGACATCTCCGAAGGAGAATTGGACAGCGATGTCGAAGACACAGTGCTGATTTGGACGCAGGAAGCTACTTCTGAGAGAAACGAAATTCAAAGTTACAGTGTCCCTCAAAGTGTGGAACACACTCACTTACTTCCTCTTCCAATGGCCAATGAATCCCTTTTGCAATCTTCCATTGCCAGGAAGCTTATTAGAGTTATTCATATTTTGCAACGAAATCCACACAGCAAGATCCTGTACCATTGGCACAGATACACTGTTTGGATCAGAAGGCTACGAAGCGCCTACAAGAGCATCGTTCGTTCTCGTCGAATAAGGACGTGTAGAGAATGTCTCGTCAGTTGGATTCGTTGGCATCGGGACTCCGCCTCTCGTCACAATAGCATGCAAATGATGATAAAATATTCCAATCAAAAATTGTTACTTTCTGTGTTGGATCACTGGAAGGAGAAGACAGAAGAGCTACAGGGGAGAAGGAACCTCTCCAACAAGAAGGCTGAGAATCATAGAGATTCATTTCTTCTTAAGCAAGTGTTCTACCAGTGGATTCTCCGTGCTGAGAGGGAGCAAGCATCACACAAGGCAGTGCAGAGACTGAATTCCCGAAGAGTTGCAGCAGCCTTCAATGCTTGGAGGACAAAATGTTTGGCTGATACCCCAGAGATGTTACAGAGAGCTAACGAGTTTTGTTTCCGTTCTTCCGTCTCTGGCATTTTATCGCTTTGGAAGGAACGCTTCTTCTACGTTCAAGCAAGGAAAATGTTGGCAGTGGAGTTCCACATGAACAGACTGACTGCCACTGTTACTGCGTGCTTCAAACAATGGCAGAAGAGATGCAACCATTCGGTAACAAGACAAGAAGGGCTAACTTATGAGTCGGAAGAATTCCAAAGAACTCATCTTCTGTCCAGAAGTGTTAGAATGTGGAAGAAGGTACATTCACTCGGACTGAAGAGGGATGAGATTGCACAGAAGAGAGCAAATCGTGCTCTCCTGAAAACGGCACTTATAAAGTGGAAACAGGCTCACGAGAGCCGGGAGTATGAACTGTCTTCTGCTGTCCACTATTACACACAACAGCTTGTTCTTGTTGTGTTCCAAAGCTGGAGGAGGAGATACCTGCAGGTCTCTGAGAGAGCAGATGAGAGTTGTAGTGTTGCAGTTACCTTCAGTGAGAGGACAATGATGACTGTAGCCTTCAGGGAATGGCGAAGAGCTCTTGCGAGGAGAGAAACACTGAAGATGGAGCAGATGAAACTGTTGGAGAAGAGATGGTTGATTCGCCAATGCAACAAAGCTTTTGGGACTTGGAAGCTAAAGGTTTGTTGTCTTTACATACATATCTACAATACATGCCTGCATCACACACATGACTGTATGACACACACACGCGCACGCACACACACACTGTGCAATTGCACAGTGTCACACATACAGTACATACCTTAAAACTCAGGTGGGATGTATGTATCAAAATCATGTACTCAGCCTACTGTATTTCCCCTATGTATAGTGTTAACACACACGCACGCACGCACGCACGCACACACACACACACACACACACACACACACACACACACACACACACACACACACACACACACACACACACACACTTAGGACATTCTCTATACCTTTACCTCATGTGGGTCCACTAAAAGGTATTAGAACAAGTGAAGTGTGTCTACTAACCAGGGTATTTGCTAAGCAAGTTTCTCTATAATACTCAACTTCCAACTTTCATTCACCTTTATCACTAATTGTCAATTCTTTGGTGTTTGGAAAGTACTGTAGAGGGTCTGCACTGAATATGTGATGTGATGTGTTTGTATGTTTCTCTTAGTACGAGACGTTGTTATCAAAGGCAACCCTCCTCAAGACCCACGACGGTGAAGTGTTGTTGAAGTACTGGAGGAAGTGGTGCGGGGCCGTTGAGGACCACAATACTGCTAGTCGTCATGTCAGTTCTAGTGTTACGTTACCTGTTTACTACCTACTGTACGTGTGCATAGTACTATGTGCCTTTTGCTGAAGAATCCATGTACATGATAGCAGTAATTTTGTTACTTATGTCTAGTTTGTGAACGTTCAGATACTAAAAATGTGGAAGAAATGGAGAATAAAGTATATTAAGGAGATCACCAGTGAGAGAATGTCCAAGAGTGAATGTAGGGACTTGATGTCTAAGGTGTGTGTGTACGTGTGCCTGCGTGCATGTGTGTGTGTGTGTGTGTGTGTGTGTGTGTGTGTGTGTGTGTGTGTGTGTGTGTGTGTTGTGTGTGTGTGTGTGTACACGTGCATATCTGTATTTGCAAATGTGTACATGTATGTATGCTTGTGTGTGTGTTGACATATGCATGCATGTTTCCATGTATGTGTGTTTATGCACGTGTGTGTATACCTATGTATGTACGTATGTGTGTGTGTTCATGTAAGCATACATATGTATGTGCACACTTCGATTATCAGTGTCAACCTGTTACAGTATGCAACATCCAACCCTCATTCATGGTGTACATTTCCACACAGGTGTTGTTTGCCTGGAGAATGGCCACAACACAAGGAACACCTCCAATGATGAGTTGGGATCCTACTCTTCAGAGTGGGCGGGATAGTTTACTTCATACTTTCCAAATATGGAAGTTCAGAACAACTCTGTTAACACTTCAGAAAGTTACAAACTAATAACGAGTGTTCTTTTTTAGAAATAATACATAATTCCATCAGTTTTAAATTTGATTTGAGTTAAAACAATTATGTTGGCTACATGCATGCACATGCATTGCATGTGGGTGCATGGTTGTGTTTTGATGGCCACTTTATTTGAAGATATTCAAAGCACATAATTATAAGCAGCAGCCACATATATTTCATGTAGCTTACATTTATTGAAGAATTATACATGCTTGAAAACAACATGTACATTAATTTTGATAGCATCATAATCTTATGTTATACGTACTTGTGGACAAGTGGCTCAATGACTGTTTCCAATAGCAAGGAAGATATAAATTCAAATTAGTAGCTATTAATATAATCATCATGATTGTATGATAATAATACTGTAATATACTATAATATTATACATACTAATTACGTATAAATTATAACACTATCTATACTGTACTATTTTACTTTCGTAACGCAATATGGCTTCCACAAGTGATGGTAGGTTTGCGCGAACTTCAAATTGATATCATCTCACATAGCACTGAATTATCGGTTCACTACACATCATGGATCAATATCCATTTAATTATAGTTTTGAAGAACAAGCCGAGCCAAAAGGACCTGGATCAGATATCGAAGAAAGCTGGCGATAAATGGAGGAGTCTACTGACTCAGTTGGGAGAAGACAGCGCAACCGTAGAGGGATTCCTGCTCAGTCCTTTGAGTAACACCATCGAAGCTTGCTTCAAAGGTTTAGTTCACTGGTTAGAAGGCAATGCGGACGAACCCGTCACTTGGGAGACGCTGTTGAAGGCTCTGAGAGATGCCGACATGAAAGGGTGTGCGGACGACCTGGAGAAGGAGCTAAAAGGGTACGCCCGTGTGGAATGGTATAGTTGTCCCACCTCTCCTTGTAAATTGAATTACGAATTCACCCTGTGCTCAGCATTATTCACATGAATTGCACCTGTGACCATATTTGACTTCCTATGGATGTAGCTACATTGTACAATATACCGGTACCGTGCATGTTTATGATATTATGGTGCAGAGTGTCTGTATAATAATTCAGCTTCATATCTTGTTCCATGTATTATTTCTGACCAGGCCATCTCACGACAACACCACTGAGCAACTGCCTCAGTCGAAATCATTTGATGTGCCTGCATCTGATAGGAGGGGTTCAGCCACAAGTGACCAAAGAAATGGAGGTATGTTTCCAGTCTCATACACTGTAGTCATGTATACATTCTTTTTCCATAATGAATAGATTTTGTGCAAAGATGTTGTTGGAGTATATACATACGTATAAACTCTGATAATCTAAAGTCACTTTTAGATGTCAAATAGGTAGTACTGCTGATTTTGTCAACCAAATCCAGTCCATATGGAATAAAAATGAATTCCATATATGTAAACAGACACCCAACATTGAAATTCATAATGATATTCATAGTTGTAGCTAATGAATACAATTTGTGGGATTAAAATGGCAGGTACACTCACTTTAAACTGAGTTAACTGTGCAACTAACATGGTTTGTACATGCTCATTATAATTGCTGGTGTAAATATACTCAATCGGGCTACTATATCATTCTGAGAATAATCTCAGAAGTATTAGTTTGAAACAAGCCCATGTATGCTAATAAGCAAATTTTATACTGTACAATGCTGTATATATATTAAAATATGTATCTGAAATAGTTATTCTACTTGAATCAACTTTCAATTTTGACCTCAGTTAAATCTCAGACTGGCCTGACAAAGTCAAAGGCCAAGGAGATAGTTCACAGGTATAGGGAGAGGATGGAAAATGTGTCGTTACCGAGCAACCCAAAATTGGAAAGGAAATATGATGATATTGTATCATCAATGAAGATTTCCCTACAATCAGCCAAGCCAAGAGTTAGATCCAGAATCCACCATAAAGTTTGTAGCACATACAACAGGCTTATTCATGGTGTGAGGCCCATACCTCTACCAGAGGTAGATGAAATTGGTCAAGATCTGTATGTGTTCATTGCTGAAAAATCCACTTTTTATGAGGTGTTTTTAGTTGAGGAGGCCATTAGTGAACTGAATAATAAGAAATTGAAGAAAGCCTTTTTTACAGAGTACAAGCCTGAATTGCAGAAATTCCTGGAGGAGAGATTGGCCTCATGTCAGCAGAATAAAGTCTCCCTCCCGCGAAGAGCTGATCATGTCCACATGGCAGTGGTGACCAGTGAAGAGGTCCTTCTCTCCTTGATGCTCCATCACAAGGCATACTTCATCGAATACCTGGGGTTGGAGAAGTGTCTCTTTGAAGGATTCCAAGATGGCTGTTCAGTCTTCTATTATACCATCACTGCAATCGATGCTGTGTTCTTGGCTCCGAAAATCCTCTCCCACTTGGCCGAGCTGAAGAGAAGGTTCAGTATCACTCAAATTGTCGTGTTTGATCATTTTGCTGTTGATATTGACCAAAGCTCTGTTGAGTTGTTGGTGAGTGTGTACTGCCATTCTATAGCATGTGATGTATGCTCGTGTGCTTATAATTAAGTTTGTAAAGGTACATATAAGGTGCATGTTTTGTATAATACGTATGTACGTGTATGTACATAGGTACATATACTATGTACACACGATACCATATACAGCATGTAAGTATTACTGTATGAATGCTTTATATTAGTATAAAAGTACTTTACCATAAATTGTGAATTGTGCACTAAGCGGAGTGGGTTCGTACTTTTAATCAGTACTGTATAAAGTAATGGTACCAGGTGGAGGGCATTGCTTGTTGAAGGATGTTTTCCAAATGATCAACAAACAGTTAATCTGATCCTGAGATCTGGTATATTAATTGAGCAAAGTAAGTAGCTATTTTTTTGGCTACATTATGTAAAGAACTAGATTCACAATCTGTAGAAAGAATAATTTCAACTTGGCCCTCGTACACTACAATATACACTTTTGAATTTATATAAATATACACACATACTGTTTTTCCAGGAGAACATTTGATGTATTTAGCGATGTAATCAGTGTGGTGCAACATGGTCTGATTTCCAGTTGTCCCCTTTATTGGCTACACTGTGCTCTCTTTTGTATGTGGTACTTCTGGTTCAGAACATCATTTACTGTGAGATCTTGCATTGGCCAATCCTGGTCCTCCATATTGGAATCAAGTCCACGTGACTATTCAGACGAATACTAAATAATGTGTAACACTATCAAGTTTGTAATTATTTTTTTCTTTTTGTGATTTTCTTTTTATGTAGTCTAGTAATGATGAAGCAACCCTTGAAGAATTGAAAGATGCCCTGAAAGAAGCTGAGATGTCATCAGAGGAGCATAAACACAAGCTGATAGCAGAAAAGATGAAACACAAGGAGCAACTTGTAAAAGTGGAAAATGAGAAAGAAATGTACAAGAATAGCACTATCAAGTTGGGAAAGCAAAAGAATGAACTTGAGGTACGTATGTGTGTGTGTGCATGTGTGTGTGTGCGTGTGTGTGTGGGTGTGTGTGTGGGTGTGGGTGTGTGTGTGTGGGTGGGTGTGGTGGTGAGTGTGTGGGCGTGCGTGAGTGTGTGTGTGTGTGTGTGTGTGTGTGTGTGTGTGTGTGTGTGTGTGTGTGTGTGTGGGTGTGTGTGTGCATGGTTGTGGGTGTGTATACATAGGCCTGTAGTCAGTGACAACACTCGTGTAATGGTATGAAAGGGTATGTGTGCTCTTTAATTTCTTAGACTAATGCTACTTTTTACAAATTTCTACTTTAGAGGCAACTTGTATATGCCAAGGGCAGTTTGTGTAAGGACCACCTTGAAACTATTGTGAGTATGTACAGGAGTTATTAAGATTCGAAGTACAAACCATTGAAATTACCTGCTATATATGTATTCTTCATTGTAACAACACCTTGTAAGTGTTAGTGTGCAGGACTGACAATGGGCATTGTATTCCATATTATGTATTTAGGATGAAGTGATGGGGAGTTACAAGAAAATGGCTTCTCTAATGGAGGAATCTGGCCCCATGGAGCAAGTGCTCCTCTCTACTTACAATGTAATCCCGGACCATTAAAGTAGTGAATCTTTCCTTTTTGTCATTTGATTTGTTCTTCAATTCTAGAAACTAAGGAATGAATTGATTGCCAATGTGGAGATGTTGAAAGAAAAGCTCTCTACTTCAGAGAAGGAGATGTTATCATTGCGTAAAGAATGTTCCCAGTTGGAAGGGGTCTCTGCTCCAACTGAAGATCAGAAACAGACACTTCATGAGCGAAAAATGGCACTTAACGAACTAGAGGTGTGTATGTACATGTGCATGCATGCATGCTGGTGTGTGTATGACAGTGTTTATAAGAGTGTATGTTATTCTTTGGCTTTATCAAATGCAATTCCTTGCGTTTGACATTTTGCATAAGCTCACAGATGTCGTAACTGCCAACAGTGATATGCTTATGTACTGCACAAGTTCCCCACACAACCTTAAACTCTATTTCATAAACTCCTGTGCCATGTGTTTGTGACAATGTGTTATTTTATGATAGTAACTTGACAATATACGTATGTACACACATATTATATATATAATATACATTCACAATGTGACCCACGTATGTAGAGCTAAAGCAAATGATCATTGTTATAACCTACTATGTGTATAATATACTGTATTTATATATGTGGTATGTTGCGTGGGCGACTTCAAAGGGAAAGCAGTGCACACATTCGTGATGTGTGCACACTTCCCTGATGTACACACACTTACATTCCATGTTGCATTGTGGATAATTGGTTATTTCCTATTCACACGTCTACTAATCAGTGCTCAACCAAAGGTGCGTCCACGCAACATACCACATATTCGCCTTCGGTATCAATTAGGCAAAGGTGTCTGTATATCTGCTACAGCTTCTTGAGAGGTACTTTAGCTATTACATACTCTCCCATTCCACTATTTGAAAACATGTATGTAAATGTCACCGTGTATTTATCATAATGCTTAAAGATTTCATTCCTTTGACATTCAGTCAACAGTAGCAGAGATCCAGCTGGAGTATGACAGGACAAAGAGCAGACTGGAAGAGTTTGAGTCAGACATACCAAAAGTATGAGAAAGTTCATTGTTCCAGTTTTCCTATTCTGTATTGGGACCAGATCCAGTTTAACATGTTCACTTTTAAGTGTCCCTATACTGTCCTGTACTGGGTACCTGTTCCTTATGGTATTCTATATTAGGACCAATTCCAACGTATCACATCAGAGAAGAAAGATGAAATAGAAGCTATGGTGACCACTCTGCAGACCAAGCAGACCAGACTGCAAGGAGATGAGTATCTGCATGAGATCATAGAGAGGGAGAAAAGAGAAGCTTTACTGAAGGAAGAACTTGATGAACTTAAGAAGGTAAAAGATGCTAAGATTGCTTACTTTACTGTTTTAATGTGTGCATGTTGTGTGTACCAATGTGTTCGTGTGTGTGTGTGTGTGTGTGTGTGTGTGTGTGTGTGTGTGTGTGTGTGTGTAGATGTACCGTATAGCAGGAAGGTTTCGCGGGCTAAAAGTTTCACGAATTTTGCAAAGAAACGGGTATTTGTGAACGTTTTATTCGTGAACACCCGATGACGTAATCGTCTGACAATCAATTAACGCTATAGGCGTTATAAACGTGAAACTTTTTGTCGTGAAATTCGCGAAAATGAGCGATTCACGAAAGTTTTGCCCCGCGAAACTTTCCGTCCGTACGGTAGGTGTTTGCACATGCATGTCTGTGTGTTGTTTGTGTTGTGTATGTATGTATATTATGCATACTTGTTAGTAATGGTATTATGCTATTATTATGGAGATAGGAACAACAAGAACGTATTGGAGAGCTCACATCTTTGCTGGAAAGGAAGGAAGTGTGTGTGTGTGTGTGTGTGTGTGTGTGTGTGTGTGTGTGTGTGTGTGTGTGCGTGTTAGTGCTAGTGTGACTGTGTTTGTGTGTGTATACATGCGTGCATGCAGGCATGCGAGTGTAGATATGTTGGTTTGTGCACATGTCTGTATGTTTGTTTGTGTTGTGTATATAGGCATAATTATTAGTATTGATATTATGCTACTATTATTGAAATAGAAACAAGAAGAGCGTATTGGAGAGCTCACAATTTTGCTGAAAGAGAAGGAAGAAGAAATGACGAAACTGAAGGAAACTCTACTAGAATCTAGGTAGGGTGAGCCTACAAACTGTCTTGTATCACTGCATGTAGAGAAGAGGGCGTGTACATACGTAAATAAAAAGATTAGTATACATATCAAACACTGATTTTATACATCCTTATAGTTTTATGAGTTTCTATATAGTGTATGTGCTATATCTGTATGTGCATGATTTCCCATCTGATTCTATGTTGTTATCCACATAATTACCACAATTACTGTATGTACTTTGCTTGTTGTGAATCAGATTATATTGGAGATTAAAGTATATCAGTGTAGTTAACCAATCTTGATAGTTGATTATACTTGTGAGCTGTAATTGCCACCACACTGGACCAGGAGTGTACTACAGTGAATTCTCATTAATCCGCCACAATTCCCAGTACCAATATAATGTACAAGTACCAATGAATATCCAGTTAACCCTCCAAACCCATTAATCCACCATATTCTTTGAAAACAATTTGCAGTGGATTAACGAGTATTCACTGTACCGTATATACTCTACGTTTTCGTCAGAGCAAGGGTTAAAGAAAATGTCATTTAGAGCAATGTGTGTACTGTGTGTACTGTACTATGCACTCACATAAGTACAATATACAATGACATGAGTGTTCTACTCACATGCATATAGGCTAGCTCTACTTGAACATGGAAAAGAACAGATCAGAGAGCATGAGGCCACAAGGATGGAGGTATTGGTTACGTGTAAATTACACTTTGATGTGATATCTGTCCTGAACACAATGTTAAGTAGTGAGTGAATAGAGTAAGCAAACAACTGACTTTTGAGAGCACATTTTCAATTTGCGTAAAACAGATTATTCTCACCATACTTGTCAACTGTGATGAATGACCACTTGTTCCATATGACTGGAGTATTTGATCAGAATTTACCTGTTTTCAGCAACCAAAAGTCTTTTAACTGAGTGTATTATTACTTTTTCCCGAACAAACAGTAATTTAGTAGGTTTTTTTGAGTTATACAGATATAATATTCTGGAATACAACACAGTTGCACTCACTTCAATTCTTAGATTCAGTTTATGCATTTGTTATGGTGAAAAGGCCCTAAGACAATGTGTTGTCATGATAATGATATGTTTAACAATGTGTCTTGTGTGTGTGTCTTGTCGATGTGTCACAACCATCTTCAGCAAAACCCTGTAGAGGATTATTCATGAATGTACCGTATATAGTACAGAAATTTAAAGTACATGTTCTATGCCCTTACCAATGCTTGTAGGCACATCTGTTTTCTAACCATACATTTTTGAAAAATACCCATTCTTATAACTGTACATCTCAAAAGTACATACCCAAGACAGTAACTGTCCGAAGTGATCGCCATCAGTGAGAAGAGAGTGCAGAAAGTCGAATGTTTACATTATAGTTGCATATTCAAATCCTCACAAGAAACCAGCAGATTTGAATGTCGAATAAGACCTATACATTTTCTATATACTACGCCTGTCTGGAATCTACACTTTTTCTATAGCCGTTTGTTTTCACAAAAATGTCTGGATCCATATCAGTATTCGATCTGTACATAGAACCATAGAACACCAATAGAATATCTACTTTTCATGCTATACACCGTATATATCGTATATATATATATATATTTGTGCTATATACTGTATATACCAGACACATAAGATGATATATATGTACATACTTGAATATTCAATAGTTTTTTAGTAATGATCATGAGTTTATAATGACATCTACTGTCTATGCAGAACTGCTGTTACGGTATTTCTGTTTATAAATTATATGTTGTTGATATTGCTTACAAGGCCTCTTCTTTCTCTTTCCGTATAATTTGAATGTGTCTCTCCATGTAGGAATTACAGGCAGTGAGTTCCAATCTTGTAGCATGTTCAAGACAATGTGATGCTGTTTGCAATGTCTTCATTGCATCTCTTTTCTCTTTCCTTATTATTTGAATGCGTCTCTCCATGTACCATTCACAGTACGTGAGTTCCAATCTTGTAGCATGTTCAAGACAATGTGATGCTGTTTGCAACGTCTTCATTGCGTCTCGTTTCTCTTTCCTTATTATTTGAATGTGTCTCTCCATGTGCAATTCACAGAAAGTGAGTTCCACTCTTGTAGCATGTTCAAGACAATGTGATGCTGTTTGCAACATCTTCATTGTGTCTCTTCTCTTTCCTTATTATTTGAATGCATCTCTCCATGTACAAATTACAGGCAGTGAGTTCCAATCTTGTAGCATGTTCAAGACAATGTGATGCTGTTTGCAATGTCTTCATTGCATCTCTTTTCTCTTTCCTTATTATTTGAATGCGTCTCTCCATGTAGGAATTACAGGCAGTGAGTTCCAATCTTGTAGCATGTTCAAGACAATGTGATGCTGTTTGCAATGTCTTCATTGCATCTCTTTTCTCTTTCCTTATTATTTGAATGCGTCTCTCCATGTACCATTCACAGTACGTGAGTTCCAATCTTGTAGCATGTTCAAGACAATGTGATGCTGTTTGCAACGTCTTCATTGCGTCTCTTTTCTCTTATTATTTGAATGCATCTCTTCATGTAGGATTTACAGGGAGTGAGTTCCAATCTTGTAGCATGTTCAAGACAATGTGATGCTGTTTGCAACATCTTCATTGTGTCTCTTCTCTTTCCTTATTATTTGAATGCATCTCTCCATGTAGGAATTACAGGTAGTGAGTTCCAATCTTGTAGCATGTTCAAGACAATGTGATGCTGTTTGCAATGTCTTCATTGCGTCTCTTTTCTCTTTCCTTATTATTTGAATGCATCTCTCCATGTACAAATTACAGGCAGTGAGTTCCAATCTTGTAGCATGTTCAAGACAATGTGATGCTGTTTGCAATGTCTTCATTGCATCTCTTTTCTCTTTCCTTATTATTTGAATGCGTCTCTCCATGTAGGAATTACAGGCAGTGAGTTCCAATCTTGTAGCATGTTCAAGACAATGTGATGCTGTTTGCAACGTCTTCATTGCGTCTCTTTTCTCTTATTATTTGAATGCATCTCTTCATGTAGGATTTACAGGGAGTGAGTTCCAATCTTGTAGCATGTTCAAGACAATGTGATGCTGTTTGCAATGTCTGCATTGCGTCTCTTTTCTCTTATTATTTGAATGCATCTCTCCATGTACCATTCACAGTACGTGAGTTCCAATCTTGTAGCATGTTCAAGACAATGTGATGCTGTTTGCAACGTCTTCATTGCGTCTCGTTTCTCTTTCCTTATTATTTGAATGTGTCTCTCCATGTGCAATTCACAGAAAGTGAGTTCCACTCTTGTAGCATGTTCAAGACAATGTGATGCTGTTTGCAACATCTTCATTGTGTCTCTTCTCTTTCCTTATTATTTGAATGCATCTCTCCATGTACAAATTACAGGCAGTGAGTTCCAATCTTGTAGCATGTTCAAGACAATGTGATGCTGTTTGCAATGTCTTCATTGCATCTCTTTTCTCTTTCCTTATTATTTGAATGCGTCTCTCCATGTAGGAATTACAGGCAGTGAGTTCCAATCTTGTAGCATGTTCAAGACAATGTGATGCTGTTTGCAATGTCTTCATTGCATCTCTTTTCTCTTTCCTTATTATTTGAATGCGTCTCTCCATGTACCATTCACAGTACGTGAGTTCCAATCTTGTAGCATGTTCAAGACAATGTGATGCTGTTTGCAACGTCTTCATTGCGTCTCTTTTCTCTTATTATTTGAATGCATCTCTTCATGTAGGATTTACAGGGAGTGAGTTCCAATCTTGTAGCATGTTCAAGACAATGTGATGCTGTTTGCAACATCTTCATTGTGTCTCTTCTCTTTCCTTATTATTTGAATGCATCTCTCCATGTAGGAATTACAGGTAGTGAGTTCCAATCTTGTAGCATGTTCAAGACAATGTGATGCTGTTTGCAATGTCTTCATTGCGTCTCTTTTCTCTTTCCTTATTATTTGAATGCATCTCTCCATGTACAAATTACAGGCAGTGAGTTCCAATCTTGTAGCATGTTCAAGACAATGTGATGCTGTTTGCAATGTCTTCATTGCATCTCTTTTCTCTTTCCTTATTATTTGAATGCGTCTCTCCATGTAGGAATTACAGGCAGTGAGTTCCAATCTTGTAGCATGTTCAAGACAATGTGATGCTGTTTGCAACGTCTTCATTGCGTCTCTTTTCTCTTATTATTTGAATGCATCTCTTCATGTAGGATTTACAGGGAGTGAGTTCCAATCTTGTAGCATGTTCAAGACAATGTGATGCTGTTTGCAATGTCTGCATTGCGTCTCTTTTCTCTTATTATTTGAATGCATCTCTCCATGTACGATTCACAGAGAGTGAGTTCCAATCTTGTAGCATGTTCAAGACAATGTGATGCTGTCTATTTTCTCTTTCCTTATTATTTGAATGCATCTCTCCATGTACAAATTACAGGAAGTGAGTTCCAATTTTGTAGCTCATTATTGTTTCTATTAATTTTATCGGTTGTTTGAATATCAATGCTATAAAAACTTCTTTATAATCAGCTACTTAAGATACATGGTCCACATGATGATCCTCTGAAGTTGAGCTCTGACACTAAAGCAGAGACTGAAAAGTGGGTTTGCTAGCTTACAACTAGACCACATATACATGTACACCCCAACTCTTTGCATACATTACACACTATAATATTGGTATAGCCAGCTGTATTCCTGTTGTTGTCCTAGTATGTACATACGTATACACATAAGTACGCATGTTCACATACACATATACTACAACAGTGTGTGTGTTTCGTCAACATACACACAGTTGTAGAATTATATACAAATGCACAGACGTACACACACATGCACACACACACGCACACACACACACGCACACGCACACGCACACACACGTACACACACACACGCACGCACGCACGTACACACACACTAGGAATACAAATTACGTGAATGTTCTTCTTATTCTCTTCTCTTCCAGAAAGCATATGGGGAAGAGTTATTATGATCCTCTGATGTTAAGCAAGGAAGAAACTGAAAGGTTGGTTTGCTAGTTTTGTTGGTACAAGCATACAAACATATTATAAACATACACGTGACTCTTTACATTTTATGTAAAATACATGCACTTACAATGCAATTTACATTGGATATACGAATGTACACTCCAAGTATAGATATGCACCAGCACTCACACCCACTTACACAACAAACGCATGCACGCACGCACACATACGCACACAAACGTACACACACACACACTTGCAGACTCACACAACACACATACACATACAGACACACACACACACACACGCACACACACACACACACACACACACACACACACACACGTACGCACGCACACACACACACATGCACACATGCACACACATACACATGCACACACGTACACACACACACACACTTGCAGACTCACACAACATACACACACACACACACATGTACACACACACACTCGCGCACACACACACACACAAACACACACACACTTGCACACTCACACAACACACATACACAGACACGCACACATGCACACAAACACACACACATGTATGTAAACGTACACACGTGTACGCATGCACATACTTTTATACATGCACACACACACACACACACACACACACACACACACACACACACACACACACACACACACACACACACACACACACAAGCACACACACACACACACATACACAAACAGTCACACATGTACGTATACATACATGTGTACATATACACTCCTAGCTATAGAACAGAATTCTTTTTATATGTGGATTGTATGTCTTTTTCTTGTAGAAAATTGAAATCCTCTGATATCAATGGTGGACATTTTGTGAGGACAAGTGACCTGTTCTCAACAAGTCTTGTACTTAGTGTTTGGGACAAACAGAATGAAAAGTGTACGCATTTTAACATTGATGTCCATCAAAAAAAGGTAATCAAATCCTAAAGTGTACTTACAATGGGATGTAAAAGTGTGACTTGTATAAGTTGTAGCTGGATTCTACACTAGTACTATATTTATCATTGTGTTAGAATATTAAACCCAGAACAATATAATGCTATAGGTGTATTTATGTAATAGCCAGAGTACCGCTGGTAGGGCTGTAGTGGATGATAGACACTTTGACTTCATTGTTTAATAGGGTGAACCCCAAGTTAACAATCACGCTAATTGTGTGCAAATACAGTAGTGCAGATAATATTGTACACTTTACACTTTGCACTTTGATCTGTCCACACAAATGCCACATAGTATATTTTGTCCATGCAGTGGCTATATATATACTGTTAATTATAATACAGTATGTACACTATATGTGCCATGTACGTACCTAGTAGGCAGTAATTATTGTACTCTATGTGACATTGTGTAGTGAGTAATGTATTATGCGTTTGTGTACTCTCACAGCCTCCTGAATATTCTATTGATGAGAAAGAATACTTTGCAAGTTTAGAAGAGCTATGCGAGCACTACCAGCAGACAAACCTTCCAGAATGTGACTTCCAACTGTGCTTTACATAATATTAGCTGTTAATACCAGACTAGTATACTGTTAGCGACAGTTATTATACTATAGAGCCATAGAGAGTTTGTTTCATAAATTTCCATGTATGCATATACCGAATATAATTATACATATCCTGAACCGATCGAGTACAGCTTTGAGTTTATGAGCTTATAATCTGGGCAATATGATTCTAACTGGACGTCTGTATAATATATATGCATGTGTACGAGATATATCGTGTGCACAAAGTTGCAATTGATCATGAGGATATATTATGCAGTGTCTGATGTGCACACGTAGTCATGTACGCACACCAATATAACTACATGTAACATACTTCACCCGAGCTGTATAATTGTGAATGCAATCTTTTAACCTTGTAAATTTTACAAGAATTCCTTCAGAATCTTTTCAATTTTACATGTATTACAAACAAAATAGTACAGTCAATAAAAATAGGGAGAACGCAATATTATAGTTATACCAGATGCATTGGTCCATATATGACTCGTGCTTAATTTCATGTGGTCCCACTACAAGATATAGGCTCTCTCAATCTCTCTCTTCCTGTATCCGCGTTGGTTCGTTCATTCTACGATACGTGCTCTGAGAGAAGACACCAGGTAAGAAACATGAAAGGGTAAAGAGGACAATAATCAAGTTATTTAACGTAACAAAAGTACACAAAGACAACATCATGTACTGTGGATGTTACTAGCACTTAAGTCTTAGCACAGACGACTCTACCTTTGAAGAATTTGCTCAATACCACCGGTAATTACAGTAGTCCACAAATGGAACCCATATTTTCCCCACATCACTGTTTTCACATCTCATGATAACTTGTACAAACTAGCAAGTACAGACACACCACTTTTCCAACAATTGTACAATGTGACCCAGTCCATGTGGCTGGGACCATACTGCAGTGCACTCAAGAAAGACACCCACACTGAACCAACCACAGTCACTAAATATACACAATACACAGTATGAACATATGTCCGGAGTCTTGTGCTAACAACAGCAATAATGTATACAGGGCTGTGACCAGCATGAAAACAATGACAGGTTAGTGTAGAAGGTGATAATAAATATGGGAGTATACTGAGTGAGTATACAAAGTAAGTATACTGAGTAACCATGTGAGGTGAAAATACAGTCTGAGTGAGAGTATACAGTACGAGTATACAGTGTGAGTATACAAAGTAAGTATACAGAGTAAACATGTAGTGTGTACATATACAGTCAGAGTGAGTACATAGAGTGAGTATACAGAGTGAGAATACAGAGTGAGTATGCAGTGTGAGTATACAAAGTAAGTATACAGAGGAAGTATATGCAGTGTCAAAGTCATTTGATGTACAGTACATACTCCTGACCAAATTGGTATCAAGTGCGAGTTATGTCACTACAGGGCTTTTCTAAACTCTTTCAAAGTTGTAGCATTGGTCAAAAGGCAACACATCATGAAGTTAATAAAACCTACCTCCTCAGCACTCGTGTGCAAGTAGACACATGTACACATGAACTAAACCATCTGGAACACAGTGGTAGAGTGTAAAAAGAGCAATATTCAGTCTGACTGGTATGCATCCATGTACAGTGAAGCATTTGTCATTACAAAGATGACAAATGCTATGATAACCCATGATTTGAAACAGATCATCAACTGGTGGAGATACAAACACCACAAAGTCACACATGCACAAACAGAGTTCTCACCACAACGACTGAGTTTGATGGCTTACGCCTACACAGACAACAGACAGCGATGGTGAAGGAGGAGATCAATATCAATAGGAGCAGGAAGGTAGCCCCTCCAATCCTGAACAAAAGGGAAACAGAGTATTCCAACTCACTAGTGTACACATGGGTAGGTACGTAGGTCCACCTGAAGTGTGTGTACTGCATACATACACAACTCAGTCTCATCATATGTTGTGTGTATAAAGTTTAGTTTACCCACACACACACACATACACACACACACACACACACACACACACACACACAAACACGCACGCACGCACGCACACACACACAAACACGCACACACACACACACACACACACACACACACACACACACACACACACACACACACACACACACACACACACACACACACACATTCACCCAATCAACACCGCACTCTCCAGGGAGATAGGGGATTGGTACACTGCTGGACTTGGTTGGGTGTTATTGACTGGTCCACACAGGATGTCTGTAGGCCAGTTGAACTGGTAGAAGCAGTCATCCTGGAGTG
Source organism: Chondrilla cf. caribensis (assembly GCA_964020155.1). NCBI lineage: Eukaryota > Metazoa > Porifera > Demospongiae > Chondrillida > Chondrillidae > Chondrilla > Chondrilla cf. caribensis. Next base: position 4,070,547 of record OZ026557.1, on the reverse strand, counting down.
GATTCTGTACAACAAACAGTGGAGTACCCTGGAAGAAGAAGGTGACAGGATCACCTCAACAGTACAAAGGAAGTACTGTATCATGAAAGGAGGTCCCTTACCGATCCAGCACCTCTACTACAGAAGAAGAATATCTTTGTTCTTCTAACAGAAGTGTCACATTGGAAGGCCTCGAGGTCAGTGAAAGCATAGCTAAGCAACAGCCAACCTTGATCTGTTGAATTCAATACACAATAAAGTCAAAATGTGTAAACTCACAATGAAATGAAATAGCATGTGTCTACTATTATGTATGTGCCCATGACAAAAGGTGTGAAATGTACATTACAGAGATTGTACGCACTTTGTGTTTTAGTCACTTGAACATCTAAGTTTCCCCCTAAACATTGGAAGGTGATTTCACCATCAGGTGTTGTTGTCTTCTGGACAACATAACAATCATCCAAAGCAGTAGACACGGGTGCAACACACACTCCAACGTAATAATCAAATGTGTATTCATCCTTGGTCCAAGTGTAGTTGAGATTCAAACTGCAAAGGGAAGGACATACCAAGTGAATAGGGCCAAGATAGAGAGATGAAAAATGGAATGGGCTTGAGGAGAGAGGAGAGGGAGGGAGTGAGGAAGAAGGGAAGGAGAGGATTTGAAAGGTAAACTCTAAGATACAAATTACACACCAACTCACGCTCGTGCTGACAGCTTCAACAGTCCTGAACTAGCAAGTACAGACTTGTCTCCATTCCATCCTGTACAGGCATCATTCTGGATGGGATAGGGACCACTGGTGTTACCTTGAGACGGCTTTGTGGAGTTAGAAATCTGAACACCTGGTCCATTAGTGACAACATGGAATTTCTAATGCAAATCAACAAAAATACAAGAAAAAATCTCTCAAAAGTTCCTTTTTGAAAGATGAGCCAGTCACTCACATAATGATTGAGAGGTTTTTCAGAATCCCACACAAAATCAGGAGTTTGAGCAGTCTGGTTGTAGACAAAGTTGACAACAGTTTGTCTTCCTCCGGCTCCCATGCTGTAGGTGACACTCATGGAGAAGTATTGGGCTGAGGGGTCGTAGTTGGTGATCTTGTACTGCGCTGTGTTCATACTCCCGAGACCAAACTGGAATGTCTCACTTTTCAATCCCGCTTGACAAACCTATCATCAGGGTAGAAATAAATTGATTCTTTCAACATTGAGGTGGAAAATAATCAAAATAATTTATTCAGCATTATGTGACATATGCAATTTTTTATAAATTACTATTGCAACAGAAATTGGTACTGTAGTCACTATCGCTGTATTATAAAGTATAATAGTGTGTACATTGATCCTGGGATGTTGATGGCATGTAGCAACAGGTTAAATACTACCACAGGTGAAGAATACAGCTGCTGTACAGTCAGACCTCCTTACAACATCTCCCTTGGTTCCTCACTTTATCTGTCGTTATAACAAGATAACAGCAGTTACCAATACTATACTACAGAGTACATCGGTGCCCACAGGACATGTTATAAAGAGACTGCTGTCATAAATAGGTCTAGTGTAAAAGGTGTGACTGCAAACCTATAATAAAGGTTCGAGAGCAATACTGCAACATACGTAGGATAATGAAGTACATATCGCTCTCTCTCCATGATATACGTACTGTATAGTGGGAAATTTTCATGGAACGAAATTTTCGCGGATGGTTCCAAGAATGAAAATTTGCAAATAAAAATTTTCACAGATGCTGGCCACAGTCACATGATAGAACAACAAAAGAAGGCCTAATTTGCGGAATTTTATTTTCACGGATGTTAGGCCAACTGTGAAATCCGCAAAAAAATTGTCCCATGAAAATTTCTCGCTATACGTTACATGTGTACGTACATTCAATCAAATCTTCTGAATCTTTGATGTATTCTTATGTGCAACATCACCGGTGAATTTCTTTTATACTCTTTATTGTGTGAAAATACTGATAAATATAAATCGGGCTGGAATTCAAGCACAAAGGGTTTGTTGAACGTAATAAATTTCAGCGAAGGTTCTTTTAAACATCAATTAGTCGCCCAGATAATTTGAGTGTGAGGGTGGCAACCCCAGGTTTTAAAATTCGAATTACTCGTTTCATGCTAAAAATTAATAATTATCAATAAATGTCTCTCCATAAGCAATCAACTCATATAATTGCATCATTGTGTTAATGTATCATTGATCCTACAGCTAGGGAATGACTGTAGTAGTATTAAGATTACATTTTGATGCACGGTCAATACAAACCAATATAAAATACCCCCTTTACACTAGCATGATATGTACGATTGCAATGTACTTGCACTTGTAACCTAAAACCAGAAATCACGAATCCTCCAAAGAGGCATATAATATTATACACACATACTGTACGCCTACATGCAATAAAAAGTACGTGCATATACACACTGAATTCAGTGAGTGAAGTACACACGGGATACGTTGTGTAGACAAGACATGCAGTCTACCACTCACAGCACAGGTTCCGGAGTTACACCTACTGAGACAATCCACACCATTACAGGGGTCGTAATAGTACCTAAACCTGTTACTAGAGAGAGGAAAAAGAACATTGCATGTGATGTTAGTACAAGTGGCCCCTTGGGTGTTGCAGCACAGGTGTCAATCTACCAGGTCTACACAGAGGAACAGTGTATGCATAAAACAAGAACATGCAATTAACTTTCGCCTATATTGTGGCTACAATTGAAACCGCTTACTTGTCAATAGTTGTGAGGTTTCCTCGTGAAAACAGTGGAGAGATGTCAATAACACCGGAGCCTCCGTTACTCAAAGTACACTTGCAGGGATACAAAGCATTTGTGACGCATGTCACCCCATCGGAAAGCTGAAAGGAGCCCAGGAACAGTAGGACAACAAGCGAAATCGTCATTATCCTACCCGAGAGGTGAATGACGCAATACAAGGAGCACCGAATATCGAATCGAGGAAAACTCAGCGCAAGAGCCTAGGTATTGCATCATTCACTCCCAAGATGACGCAATGCCGACATCTTCATAATATTTGTGGATCCTGAACATTTATTACGATTATTAAACGCCTTGTGTTACATATGATGCAGGTTCCTTTATATATACGACAAAACATAATGCTATATTTATTCGTATCATAACTGCAAAGCATGAGCTCCTCCAGAATCTCAAGAAGTTCTGCGGAGAAACTTCCTTTCACATTAAAAACAAACACAGTACAAAAAATAGGAAAAACACACTAGTTATACCAAATAAAAGTAGCATTGGTCCATGTATTATTCATGTTCAATTTCATGTGGTCACACTACAAGTTATAGGCTTTCTCAATCTCTCTCTTCCTGTATATGTGTTGGTTCGTTCATTCTACGATACTTGCTCTGAGAGAAAACGTCAGATAAAAATTAAACAGGGGAAAAGACAAGATAATCAAGTTATTTACTGTTACAAAGGTACACATCCAAAGTTCTCATGAAACATGAAGACGACAACATGTACTGTGGATGTTTTCTGCAATTCTTCACTAAGCCTTAGTTGATACGACACCACCTTTGAATAATCGTGTCTAGATCCCCAATTGGTAACTGATAACTGATTTACAAATTAATCCCAAAGTTTTTCCATAACACCTTTTGCATTTTATATACATTGAAGCATGTGAAAAAACAAAGTGATTTGAAATAGTATGATAGAAGTTAGTTGACATGCTGAGCCTTAATAGATTGATGTCTATTTATTTGGACAATTTGGCTTCTTCAGGTAATGCTTACAAAACTGTTTTGTAAGCATTACCTGAAGAAGCCCAATAGGGCGAAACGTTGCAATTAATTTGCCAACAAGTGACGTCGTTGTGGTAATTGTCCAAATAAATAGACATCAGTCTGATTTGAAACAGATCATAAACTGGTGGATCTATAGAGTTCTCACCGCAACGACTGAGTTTGATGGCTTACTCCTACACAGACAACAGACAGCGATGGTGAAGGAGGAGATCAACACCAATAGGAGCAGGAAGGTAGCCCCTCCAATCCTGAACAAAGGGCAAATAGAGAATCCAACTCACTAGTGTACACATGGGTAGGTACGTAGGTCCACCTGAAGACCTATCATAATATGCTGTGTGTATAAAGTTCAGTATTTCTGTAACACACACACACACACACACACACACACACACACACACACACACACACACACACACACACACACACACACATCACCCACTCACCCTATCAACACCGCACTCTCCAGGGAGATAGGGGATTGGTGCACTGCTGGACTAGGTTGGGTGTTATTGACTGGTCCACACAGGATGTCTGTAGGCCAGTTGAACTGGTAGAAGCATTCATCCTGGAGTGGATTCTGTACAACAAACAGTGGAGTACCCTGGAAGGAGAAGGTGACATCAACTCAGCAACAGTAGAAGGGAAAGTACTGTATCAGAAAAGGGAGGTCCCTTACCGATCCAGCACCTCTACTACAGAAGAAGAATATCTTTGTTCTTCTAACGGAAGTGTCACATTGGAAGGCCTCAGGGTCACTGAAAGCATAGCTAAGCAACAGCCAACCTTGATCTGTTGGATTCAATACACAATAAAGTCAAAAGGTGTAAACTCAAGAGAAAATGAAATAATGTTTGTCTTTATGTACATGCCCATGACAACAGGTGTGAAGAGAATACTATGGATTATTTGAGTATGTACGGATGTACGCACATACTTTGTGTGTTAGTCACTTGAACATCTAAGTCTTCCCCCAGACATTGGAAGGTGATTTCACCATCAGATGTTGTTGTCTTCTGAACAACATAACAATTACTCAAAGAAGTAGACACGGGTACAACACACACTCCAACATAATAATCAAAAGTGTATTCATCCTTGGTCCAAGTGTAGTTGAGATTGGAACTGCAAAGAAAAGGACATACTAAGTGAAGTGGGCCAAGATAGAGTGAGGAAGAAGGGAACAATGGCTTGAAGGAGGAGTGAGAGGGACAAGATGGAGAGAGAGGGGAGAGGGAGAGGGAGGGAGGGAGTATAGGAGAAAAATTGAAAGGTAAACTCAAAGAACCAACTACACACCAACTCACGCTTGTGCTGACAGCTTCAATAGTCCTGAACTAACAAGTACAGACTTGTCTCCACTCCATCCTGTACAGGCATCATTCTGGATGGGATAGGGACCACTGGTGCTACCTTGAGACGGCTTTGTAGAACTGGAGATCTGAACCCCCGGTCCATTAGTGACAACATGGAATCTCTAATGCAAACCAAAATAAAATACAAAAGATTTAAAGGAATCATGCCATATTTATGTGATTTGAAAGTAATACCAAACAAATGAGGGTTTTAATTAATGCCATCAATAATGTACTGTGGCAGAAATTTGACCACTTGTGGAAATAAAGATGGAAATTGCAATGAATTTCATCTTGTGCCGTTAATTATTTATTTATAGACGTCATGCAATTTATAAACATAATGTATAACTAGTATGCATAGTACAATTCTATTGATCTTTGATGAAGCCATTCATCAAAGGGTGTCACTATGCGGTGAATATCCCACAACACTGTGGACCGATAATATGTAAGTGAGTAAACAAAAGCACAGCTGCACACCTTGCTTAACACCCTCTGGAAAACTATACACACTACTTCCTGGAGCAAAACTGCATCTAACAATGCTAACAAAGATGTAAAAAGAAACAGTTGCCAGTTTTTTGCATGCGTTTTGAAGTTGATTTTGAAAATTTGTTTTGGAAAAGACAAGGCATTCATATCTACGTGGTTATACCCAATCGCATACAATTCAACCAGCCTAGCTAGTTAATAGCACTTATTTATTATTCAAGGAAGCCGCACATAAAATGCAGGGTTCTGCCCAGACCATCTTTAATGGTAGTAATCTGGTTAACTTGGGTGCTTGTATATTTGCTATTATATGTATTTGTATACCCTGCCTCAATCCAGACTGCCGTTTTGTTAATTTATAGCGGGTGAAAGTATGGCTAGGTCACTAAATTCCAAATTTATTATCAATAATTCAATGATCAGCTGCAGCATGAAATGGTAACAGGCTCAGTTGCTGCTATATATTTAGGCAGAATATGGGCAAACTGGTTGGAATACAACTAGTAGTGGTCATTCTATAGTTTGTGGTGGCTGGCCCCGACCACACCCAACCAGTGTGGGCAGAACCCTGAAAATGGCTCTGGTGCGCAGTATATAGTATTTACAGCACTGTGCACTGGCCACGCAAAGTGTACAAAAATTCTAAGCAGTGTGATTTATTCAATGCCTCAAACATTAAATATAACCTATTTTTTCCTGAAAGGAATTGTATCCAACGACAGTAGAGAAGACTTTTAAAATAACAAGCAGTGAATCCTTTAGATTTATAAAGTTTCTTCTTGAAAAGATATATTGGTCACTCACATAATGATGGTCGGGAATTTCATTATCCCACACAAAGTCAGGACTATGAGCAGTCTGGTTGTAGACAAAGTTGACAACAGTTTGTCTTCCCTCAGCTCCCATGCTGTAGATGACACTCATGGAGAAGTATTTGGCTGAGGGGTCGTAGTTGGTGACTGTGTATTCGGCAGCATTCATACTCCCGAGACCATATTGTTCCCTCTCATCATTCAACCCCACTTGACAAACCTATAATCAAGGTAGAAATCAATCAATTCTATGCTTAACATTAAGGTACAAAATATGTATGTAAAGAATTGATGTATATGTGAAGGATCCGATTCGATTTACAACTGTTACATCAACACTTCGCGAGATGTTCGCCAACACATCCACGGTTCCAAACGTGAAGTTACCAGGCAACCGCTCGAACATTAACACTCAATGACAATAAACTGGCACATCAGTAAATAGCACACAATATCTGGCAATTATTACAAATGTATCATTTATTACATTAATAATTATACTCTAAACACAGTAAGCTCAACTACGTATGAGAGGTATGGCTGCTTGCTGGTTGTTAGTCTTCTTTAGTGGACAATACCAGGGCAAAAGTAAGACCAGATAACCCTAACCCCTATTATAATGATTTTATTTAACAATACATGACAAATGTTCATTTCAATAATATACATACTACAGCAACAGAAAATACAAAGGGAAATAACAATATATGATGGAGATGTACATAATATTAGTCATCGTGAAGTGTATAATAGTAGTGTGTATGTTGATCATAGGATGTTGATGGGCCTGGATGAGTATGTAACAACGGGTCCAGGACAGGTTGAATACTACCACAGGGGGAGAACACAGCCATGGTAACGCAGACCTCCTTACTACATCAACCTTGGTTCCTTGCTTTACCCGTTATCACAAGTAAATTTCTATAGTACAAATGAGAGCATGTCTGCACCCACAAAACACACTGCTACAAAGGACTGCTGTTCAATATAAATTGGTCTGTTGTAAAGAGGTCTGACTGTAATCTAATTAAAGCAAAGTTCCAGAGCATTACTGTGATGTACGTAGGAGAATGAAGTGGAATCCAAATATACTGCACCACAGTCTCCCCAGCTGGATGTATGTGATGAATACCACTTCAGTTGTGTTATGAATTTTCTCCTATATTCCTATATCTGCTGAACCTTCGACTTAACCCTTTGAGACAGTTGTTTCAAAAATTTCAATAGAACAAAATACATTAGAAATGGCTTGTTATTGATGAAAAAATCTCTCAAAAAGCAATCAACTTACAGAATTGCATCAGTGTGTTAATGTAAACTTGACCGTACAGCTACGCAATGATTGTAGTGGTAATTGCATTTTGACATGAGGCCAACATAAACCAGTATAAAATACCCTCATTAGCAAAAGTATGATAAGTGCAAATTTATACACATCATACAAACACGTGATTGATGATGCAATGTACCAGCGACTGTACTCCTGACCAGAAACCAAAAACTATGAATCTACCTAAGAAGCATATACACATGAAGTACATACTACAGTGAAACCTCTTCAATCCGACACTCAATGGGACCTGAAAATAATGTTGGATTAGGAGGTTGTTGGATTATGGGTGCCTCTTGCCATACTTATGTATGATGACTGTACCTCATATAATGGTCGTATTAGAGAGAATGTTGGATTATAGAGGTGTCGGATTAGCGAGGTTTCACTGTATACATACTAAATTCGCTGTAAAATTACACACGGGATGTGTTGTTAGACAAGACATGCAGTCTATCACTCACAGCACAGGTTCCGGAGTTACAGTGACTGGAACAATCCACACCATTACAGGGGTCGTAATAGTACTTGAAGTGGCCACTAGAATTAGGGAAAAGAACACTGCACGTGATGCAGCCATGTGAGTACTATAGCATAGGTGTCATCCTGATAGGTGTACATTGAGGGACAGTGTATTCTCATAGTGTCAACCTGCCAGGTCTACACAGAGGGACAGTGTATTCTCACAGTATCAACCTGCCAGGTCTACACAGAGGAATAGTGTATGCATAAAAGAGAGGTTCTGAGAGGAAAAAGAGACATGGCATCCTGAAACTCCCATGAAAATCCCACTTTCAATCTCCAACAATCCCGAATAGTACTCAGGATCCTTTTATAATAAATTATACAAGGTCATGCACTAGGCAGAGGGCAAAGTATAGACAAAATAGAGACCGTCTCTCCAAAAACCAGCAATCAAGAACAATGAATTTTCGCCTATGTTGTGGCTACGATTGAAACCGTTTACTTGTCAACAGCTGTAAGATTCCCTCGTGAAAACAGTGGAGAAATGTCAATAACACCGGAGCCTCCGTTACTCAAAGTACACTTGCAGGGATACAAAGCATTTGTGACGCATATCACCCCGTCGGAAAGCTGAAAGGAGACCAGGAACAGTAGGACAATAAGCAAAATCCTCATCCTCCCATTCGAGAGATGAAATGACGCAACGCAAACAGCACGTGATATTTCAGTGGAGTCTCGAAAGTATGACCAGAGGTAGGCCTATTGCATCATTCATTCCTGAGATGACGCAATGCTGGTATCGTTTTTTTGATCGATTCTTATTATTGCATCAGTCAAAGCTGTTCAGATATCCGTCAAGCTGCATTGTCGAGGGGTCGGAGGGTTGGAGTGTGTGTGGCCGAGCCGACTACGGATTGAAAATGTTTTTATTCCCGTCCCTTCTACTCTTCCTGGCTTCATTATGGTTGACTGTTGAAGATGGAGGCGCTGTGAAGTGTACTATAAAGGAGTACAATCCTTGCAGGTGTATTCTGAGCGACGGGTATCGCGGGATTGTCGACTTGATGCCGATTTTCCAAGACGGCGCCTTAGTAGTTGACACAACATAGTAAGTGGTTCACTGTGAAAAGAGTAAGTTGTTGTTTCGACAGGAAAGGATGATAGAGAGAGCGCAAATAGCTCAATCAATCAATCACCTGAGCACGCTTCGAGTTATCTATGGGATGGAGAGGGTTTGAGCTCAGAAACTGGCGATTTATTTCCCACACCACCTGCCACTACAAAGGGAAAAGAATGTTTGTGGGACTTGTTGGAGACTAGCGAAATAATAAGACCTGTAGCATATTTTTAAGCTTAAAAGTTTGATCAGTATCTCCAGTTACAGTATAAATAAGTTGCCTCAAAAGGCATGTGTAAACGCAGCTTATGATTTGTCATTGGTCAGTTTAGTAAGGGAGATAGTCACACTGAGTGTAATAGTTAAAACATTCTCCTCTTGCAATATTTGGTATTGTGCTACATTCACACCAATGTTTAATGTGGTTCAAAATGCAGTTTTTTTATTTTTCAATTTTTTTTCAAATTTGTTTCTCTTACAATATCTCAACATAGTATTAATATATACTACCACTTCAAATTCAACCCCTGTGCCATGGAGCAAACCATATACACAGTGAGTATACACACACTTGCAGACTGCACTTACATGCTGTTCAAGATTAGTCTAGCATAGCAGACACTTTCTCCTCCATTTTTATTGTGCAAGTACTTGGCCCTTACACAATGAATTAAATTTTAAGAGTTTGCTACACCTTATTGCTTGCACTACCATATAGCGAGGAATTTTCACAGGACAAAATTTTCACGGATGGCTCCAAAAATGAAACTTCCCCGAAAAAATTTTCGCAGATGCTGGCTCACCATGTAGAACAAGAACACAATTATGCCTAATTTGCAGATTTTATTTTCACGGATGTTAGATCAACTGTGAAATCTGTGAAAATTTCGCCCCGTGAAAATTTCCCACTACATGGTAGTTCATTATGCACCTACATAAAGTCAAACCTCTTCACAGTATTACTCTTGGTTCCCAACTTCACCTGCCATTATGACCAGTTTACTGTTGTAACCAATACAATTACTGTATATGTGAATATGCCCACAAAACATGTTCTTAGAAAGAAAATTTCATTATATTCCAATGAGACACATCACAGGACTATTGCAGTTGGTATTGCCAATTGAATCCTCCACTGCATTGTATGCCCTTCACGTGTACTTTTACCTCCCAGTGTTTCACCCCATGTAGGGAACATGGGAAGTGGATTATGGAGACGACAAAGGTCCTTTGTACTATTGTGGCCATCTTGCCAATTTCAGTAGAGAATTGGACATCACGACATTCAAGCCACAAGAAGACCAATATGCCTTTGTTATGAACTTTGGGCCCTACAACGAGTATCGTCCACTCAAGATCACTTTCACCTATAGTTCTGATAAGCAGGCCTCATTGTTATCGAATTTTGCTTCTGCTGCAGATGATCCAAAACTTGATGTTGTGAGTTGATTAATTGATTTGAGTAAGTACACCACATGACTACAGATACACATGGATACACATGTACATACACACATACATGTACACACATGCACCCACCAACACACACACACACACACACACACACACACACACACACACACACACACACACACAACACACACACACACGCGCGCGCATAAACATATGGATTATGTATAACACACAATAGCCCTTGATTACCTGCTGTATTACTATGATATCCTCAGGAGATGGAAGCCATATATAAGTATGTTAAACCTTTGGTGCTACCAGAGGTTGACACAGTTGGACCTTACTCTATTGAGTATGATGTGTGTGCTGGATGGCATGGAGAGAGACCACTTCTGGATCAAGTGGGACTGCTGGGCTTGGCTGCACCTGTGTATGTGTGAGAGAGAGATTGTGTGTGTGTGTGTGTGTGTGTGTGTGTGTGTGTGTGTGTGTGTGTGTGAGTGTGAGTGTGTGTGTGTGCACCGGTGCATTTTTGTGCATGTGTGAGTGAGAGAGAATGCATTGTGTGTGTTTGTGTGCCTCAGTACATATGATGTGTAATTGCAGAATCCACCTCAACTCAACCCTCACATTGAGGACAGCTGCAGAGTATCATTTGGGTGTATGTGTGAACCCGTGGAAAGGTTCAGACACTTCAGACGACTGCTGTGTTGTGAAGAGGACAGGTAAAAGTGGGGACTACGTGGACGTGTGCATTGGAAGAAGTATTGAAGTGCAGTTTGTGGATCAACGGGGTCAGTTTTGTATCTAGACAACAGGTTCCTTCACATCTCTCTGTGTAGAAATGTATGTACAACACAGTTGAATGCTCATATAACAATCCAGAAATTCTGGGTCAAACTGTTCGTTATAAGCAGGAGTTTGTGATATCAGAACAATTTCCTATGAGGTACTGCAGCACATGGTCCAGGTCATTGCTTTGTTATATCAAGAAATTAGTTATAGAGGAGTTTGTTGTAAGAGTGTTCCACTGTGTAACTACTGTACAATTTATTGTCAGCTTGATATGATGGTGGAAATGGAAAATTCCATCATTGGTGAGAATTTCGCGATAGCTCAATGCATATAAGGTATATGTCTGACATTCTTTTCAGAGTCATCCCTACACATTAAGTGCTATTGCCCTCTTAGACTATGACACATGTTAATATGATGGAATGTACATGCCTATAGTGCTAGATATTGTGGCAAGAACGCTGTAATAATTTACAGTAATTCATGGTGTACATATGTACAATACAACTATTCAATAGAATACTTTATTTGCAAGGTTTTATTCTCATTCTTTGCTTCTCCCTGCTTCAGACCAAGGTTGGATGTTGTTGAGGTATCCTTTTGGTGACTACATTGACCATTGTAATGGATACATAGTGACTGAGATACTGTTCACGTGTGACCTTCGTGATCAAGCTGTGAGTGATGCTAAGAGTGTGTGGTTTACATGGAGTTGGGAGATCTGAGACCTCCCTACCACCCTACATCCGGTCCATAGTTGTGTAGTTCTCTTTCTCTGTATTCAGCTTACCTAATGTTGAATTTGTCCACATTCTGTACCTTTGTCTACTATTTGCTGTTTTTGTTCCTCCATTAGGCCCCATCACCATTGTATCCTGAGAATGACTTTACTAATCAGTGTAGGTACCAGTTCATTTGGCCTACACATTTAGCCTGTCCCAACTTGACCTCACCCAGTGGAGGTAGCCCCTCATCCTTGAATCCCTCCTCCATACTCCTGGGGTGAGTGTGAGATGTCCCTCCAGTGGTCGTAGTGTACAGGATGTGCTATTGTACTTTGTGTTCTTTGTACAGAATGAGTGGAAGTGTCCTTGTCCTCCTCCTCCTGGTTACTGCTGGAGTGTCACTAACAACTTGTTATTTGTGTAGAGAGCGAAAAAGACATTCAGTCAATTTGGTAAGAAGCTTTTTCCACCATCCCATAGTTTCACAATTTTTATTGCCTGTTTTCATTGTACATATTATCTAGGATACCCAAAGTTCCTCTGGTAACATTGCCTCAAATGTCCCTGAAGACTTGACAGGTATTCTATCAGATGAAGAGGAAATATCAGAGAGTTGAGAACTTGGATATAGCTAGGTCTTTTTTATTTTTGTTTGGAAATTTTTATATTCTGACTCAATACTGTATTACTCTAAAGAACTTGGACTAGGACATGAATGTACTGTCTGTTCACTGTTTTAGTTTCACAATATACACTGTGTTTGAATTCACTCCAGTTAATGCATGGGTATGTTATGAAGTGGTGTCAGTTATTGCATCACTTGCTCTTAGGATGATGCAATGCAATGCTGCCCGACTGCTATAAGACGACTGAGCCACTATAAACACAATGTATTGTACGTATATACATCTATCTACCAATGTATCCATGAGAATGACTTTTACTGGTCAGTGTAGGTACCAGTTCATTTGGCCTACACATTCATTTAGCCTGTCCCAACTTGACCTCACCCAGTGGAGATAGCCCCTCATCCTTGAATCCCTCCTCCATACTCCTGGGGTGAGTGTGAGATGTCCCTCCAATGGTCGTAGTGTACAGGATGTGCTATTGTACTTCGTGTTCTTTGTACAGAATGAGTGGAAGTGTCCTTGTCCTCCTCCTCCTGGTCACTGTTGGAGTGACCGTATCAACTTGTTACTGACATACGTACGTATGAACCAGACATTCAGTTGACGTGGTATAAGAAGCTTATTTGCACCATCCCATAGTTTCGTAATTTATTGCCTTTTTGTTGTACTGTACATGTCCTCTATTATTGCCCCAAATGTCCCTCTCAACCTAACAGGTCTTATCACACCAATAACAAAATATCTATACGTCCTCAATCATATATAGAGATGTTCCCGCACATTTGTGCACATGCATGCATGCATGGCTATGTAATAACTCTGCTACTTCTCTACCCCATCATGTACTTACAATGTCATGGTTTTGCCTACCACATTCCTAGCCTTGTCTGTTATACCTTTTCAAAACGAATACACCAATACTGTGATTATTATGATTATATTATGTGTATATAATTGTATAATATTATATATTATGTAACATACTTTTATTTTTTGTTGTATTTATTGCACATGTACTATTATGTGAATTTATAATATCCATATGCATAAGCCATACATATGTATGCATATACCTATGAAATGGATATCACTGTACTACTCTTTTACAATAGCTAGCACAGTAGACGGTACATGCACGCACTACCTACATGATGATACAATTCGAGTATGTATGGATGCTATGAACTTGATGTGTGGTGTTCTACACTGAGTGAAGACCAAGTACAAGTTGTAGCTGTGAGGCTGGGTTGCATCACTTATATCATAAATGTTGGGATCAATTGTCAGGGGCAACAGATGGATATGTCCACTCATTCAGTGGAACAGTGGTTTCTTTGATGGAAAGAGGTGACACCCATCGAAGAAGATAGAACATGCTACCAGCTTTGTCATTGGTTCCTAAATAGGAGATTGGAGAATGAGTGTGCTGTACGTATGTGTACATGTGTGTGTGTGTGTGTGTGTGTTGTGTGTGTGTGAAGGTGTGTGTGTGTGTGTGTATGTGTGTGTATGTGTGTGTGTGTGAAGGTGTGTGTGTGTGTGTGTATGCATACAGTATATGTGAGTGTGTTATGTGTGCGTGTGTGCATGTGAGAATGTGTGTGGATGCATGTATTTACATGCACAACAACATGCACAGTAGTATACTCCAAATACAGCACATACAGTACATGAATGTACACAAGTCTCTTCACACTCACCAGATGCCCTGGCTCCACCAAACGGTTGCTGGCCAACCACCGATCCAGTGGACTTGTCGTTGATGTAGAGGTTCCCCGCAGCATGTCGCAACACTCTCATAGCCGTCCTCACCACTCCCCTGTCTCTGCTGAAGATGCTTCCCGTGAGGCCGTAAGGCGAGGTGGTGTTGATGGTGTGGAGGACATCCTCCCACTCATTCTCCGGATACACATACACGGACAAGACTGGACCGAATATTTCCTGCAAACAATTTGACACAGAACATGATACACCCCCTGGATGTTACGAAACAGCAATAGGTACATGGCTGTGTACATATGGGTGCGTATTTATGTGTGCTTCCATGGGTGTTTATCGAGTTTTACAGAGTATAGGCCGCACCTCCTGCATGATCTTGTGTTTGGGGTCCTTAGTTTCCACAATGGTCGGTTCAACAAAGTACCCAACACTGCAAGCAATAGGAATACGAAGTGGAGTATGTACTGTACGTATATATGAAATACGTATGGTACCACATACAGAACACACATGTACGTACGTATATACTTACAGTATGTACAAGTATAATAGGGATAAACGAATTGAATACTGTATTCTTCAATTCTTTATCAGAGAATATTGCAAAACATACACAAACATACACAAGCAAACACAAACAAACAAAGATAAACAGAAAAACATAAGTACACACATACACAGAACAAAAACATAAATAAAAAATCACATGTACCTTTTATCTGCTTTGCCACCAGCTAGGATGGTCAAATCACTGTCATTTTCTGCCATCTCCAAGTAAGTGGAAATCCTGTTGAAAGATTTCTCATCAATGACGGCCGAAAAGAAGGAAGAGAAGTCCTCAGCCTGTGATGGAAACCATCAATACCAATCATAATCAGGACAGAAACCATCAACATCCATCATAATCAAGACAAAAAGCATCACCATTCGTCATAATCCAGACAAAAACCATCAACATCCATCACAATTGAGACAGAAAGCATCAATAGTCATCATGCATGGGAGAGGTACATCCATACTGTGCACATATGCAAAGGAGTTCACCCTTGCATAAAAATATCATGGTAGCTATGGAGTGTCAAGGTGCTGGTACTTTTCACATTGTTACTGGTGCATTAGTGGAACTCACTGAGCCAAGCTTTATTTGCTTGTGAATAGATAACATCTCCTCCATCAGCTGTGGTGGGGACACAATGATATTCTCACAAACACATACAATGACACACACACACACCATGGCACACACACACACACACACACACACACACACACACACACACAGACACATACAATGACACACACACACACACACACACACACACACACACACACACACACACACACACACACACACACACACACACACACACACACACACACACTACCCCACCTTAGGCCAGATACTGTCTGGTACATACAGTCTTGAACACGCAGAGCACTTCTGTCCGCCGTACTCAAAAGCAGATCGGATGGATCCCGTAGCTACACTTCCTACGACAACCGAGAACCCAGACCATGCAATGTCACCACCAAATCCACAGAGAATCACAACAACCGAACAACTTACGTATGTCAGCAGTTTTGTGAACGAAATGGAAGTTTTTGCCTCCACATTCTGTGAGAAAGATGGAATGTACAACAAGGATACCACAGGGTGCGCCTGCTATACTGTAATGTACAACAAGGATACCACAGGGTGAGCCTGCTATACTGTAATGTACAACAAGAATACCACAGGGTGAGCCTGCTATACTGTAATGTACAACAAGGATACCACAGGGTGAGCCTGCTATACTGTAATGTACAACAAGGATACCACAGGGTGAGCCTGCTATACTGTAATGTACAACAAGGATACCACAGGGTGAGCCTGCTATACTGTAATGTACAACAAGGATACCACAGGGTGAGCCTGCTATACTGTAATGTACAAC
>OZ026557.1:4031465-4048965 GCA_964020155.1 Chondrilla cf. caribensis | reverse complement strand
GAAGGAGCAGTAAACATTAGCTGTTACAACATACCTCCCTAAGCTTGGTCCTCTCTGGACTTCCGGGGGCGAATTCGAGTATCGGTTCGTTGATAGGCGGAGGTACCGTGGAAGCCCATCTAAAACAACGAAATAGGAACTATAATGGTTGAATGGCTGTTGTTTCAACGTTCATACCTCAACTGAGAGCACAGGAGGCGTCTCTGGAGTGAACGACCGACAGAAAGAAGATGGTTCATGACCTTCGACAACAATCCCACGCATACGCATATTATGCGTTACCTAAACCAATTATTGTATTGTAATTCCATTACACCGCGAAATTGATATACATAATTATTCGGTGGATCGAGTTGAGAACATACAAAATAACACATACACGCACAAATAAATATAATAAATGAGTAAAGGAGTGTTCATAAACTGTAAGAGGACAAAAAACTTTGGCGTTCATTTGCAAATTGAAGGGATGGAATATCTAATGAAAAAGGTACAAATCTTCCAATAAATACAGAGAACTTAAGGTAAAGAGGTTTCAGCCTGGCTCACCATCATCCTGGACTGCTTGATTGTGACTGACCAGTTGAAAGAATTTTGACATCCTGGGATCCTGTTGGTTTTGATTGGCCTAATATTCGTGCCCTGAGGATGAAGTTGTACAATGTGATGAGGGACATCGAAAGGCAATGGACAGATGAAGCTACTATACCTGAAATGCAGGTACACACTAGTAGAGGTCCCACTGTACACACACTAGCAGAGGTCCTACTGTACACACACTAGTAGAGGTCCTACTGTACACACACTAGTAGAGGTCTTACTGTACACACACTAGTAGAGGTCTTACTGTACACACACTAGTAGAGGTCCTACTGTACAAACACTAGTAGAGGTCCTACTGTACACACACTAGTAGAGGTCCTACTGTACAAACACAACAATAGGGCAAATAGGGACTTACACACATACTAAATTGATAATATCAATTACAATTGAAATGTGATATTCCTAATACAAGTAATGTGACAGCCACTACAGTGTAGTTTAATCAATCTTGCTGCAGTGGTAACAGAACAACAGATGATATCATCACAGGTCCGTGTGACTGTACACCTTCCTACTATATAATATGTAGTGCTGAACCCCCACCCTTGTTAGCTACAATAACAGTTGCAACAACACTGTACATTTCAGAGCGTGTTTTTAACACCATGAATGCTCCACTGGTACGTGTTACAGTGGCCTCATTTCCAGACTGTACATCATATTTATGACAAAATGACATTGGGCGCATACAGTCGGAGAATAAGAGTCATGTTATAAAGTCAAACTTGTCTAGTAAGTTTATACCTCAAAGTGCACACCATATTTGTACAACTTATTGGAAGTACTATCAGTACCAGTTGACATAGTGTACATGAGCTAGGAACACAGTTACAGTGAAACCTCTCTAATCCGACACTCAATGGGACCTGAGAATAATGTTGGATTAGCAGGTTGTTGGATTATGGAGTGCCTCTTACCACACTTATGTATGGTGACTGTACCTCATATAATGGTCGGATTAGAGAGAATGTTTATAGAGGTGTCGGATTAGTGAGGTTTCACTGTACTAAAGACCACTGACAGACATCGTTAGAAAGAACTATGAACCAGGGTAGGCACTTAGCAAAGTACACTCCACTAACTGGTCAGCCTGAATATGTATATATTATACAAATACCGGCTACATAAGAACATATACACATACATATGTATATGTATTATATACTCTCATATTTATCATATTATATACTCTCATATACATATGTATATACACACATATTTTGTACATACATACTCAGGTAGGTATGCTAGCAACAGAGCCAATATGATGAGTAGACCACCAGCAACATCTCCATGGTTACACACCAGCAACATCTCCATGGTTACACACCAGCAACATCACCATGGTTACTAATACATAAGTGAGGATCTTGGCATTATTGAGATAATATAACACTAGTACCCACTACAGAGTTTGTAGCCTTCCTGTTTATGCACGCAATACACAACGGTCACATTGACAGACCTTGCTGAAGCATATTCTGCTTCTCTTTCCGCTAAACTTTTGTATTTTTTCTGTTCTTCACCTGGTTGTTGTGGGGAGGATGATCCTTGAGGTGAACCACTTGTAGCATCTGTTCGCTTCAGAATTTTAACCTATAGAATTTTGAAGTGTGTGTGTGTGTGTGTGTGTGTGTGTGTGTGTGTGTGTGTGTGTGTGTGTGTGTGTGTGTGTGTGTGTGTGTGTGACTCACGGGGGCTACGTATTGTGTTCTCTCCGAATCTTGTATTCTTAATCTAGGATCAAGAGACGCTACGAATTGAGCTTCTATTTCCTTGGACTCGGGTTTGTGCTGCGCGGTGTCCGGAGGATTGTCCACTTTCAATTCCGTTTTTAGCTCATTCTTCCTTTCTTCCATTCTTCTTTCGAGATCCTAGGTTTAGAAAAGAAACGATCAAAACCCTACAAGGATGCGAGATACGGTAAAGTTAGTTTGGCAGTCTACCTCGGTGTCCGCATCTTCCCAGTTGTCGACCACATCTTCGTGGTAGGCGGCCATTGCGTTCGGGATCGATCCCAATTTAGATTTGAAATCGAAACTCAGAACACGGCCGTCTTGCTGGAGAGCCAACAAAGGCAAATTGGAACGAACCATCTTGATTATTTCTACCTCACTCATCTTCTCCTGGACATTTTGAAGAAGAGTGCTCCAAGTCGTATCATCAATGTAGCATCTCTGGCTCATGCATTCTCCAAAATTGATTTGGATGACCTCAATAATATAGTACCAATTGCAAGGTCAAATATAACTACAGCTACAGCTTGCGGAGCAGCAAAGAAGCAAACATGCTCCATGCTTTGGAGCTTACTAGAAGACTGAAAGGAACAGGAGTGACTGCTCACTTTCTGAATCCCGCACCACGGTGAACACTGAATTCATGTGAAATTGAATTTATTTTTTTCAAGTAATGTTATCACCTGTAACATAGGGGTTGCAGGATGTCAATAAGTGATGTGCATAATTGTATAAAAATAAAAATCAATCTATTAAGGCTTAGCATGTCAACTAACTTCTAGTTGCCGGTTTTTCTCTTTTCTCCTTTCTCCTCGAGCAGGTTGAATTCCAATTAAACTTCCATAACTTCTATCATAAAGGTTGCTCAATTTGACACGGAACATCACATAGTCTCACAACAAATGTTTTTCCCATGTGTTTTTGCGTTCTACGCACCACACAGAAAGACAGTTTGCAGTATGTGTGAACATGAAAGATATCAGCTTGATATGAGACATTTTGTCACATTGAAGGGTGTTATCCTACCATAACAGTGCATTACATAAACAAGACAATGTCTCTGTAAACCACTGCATGTGCATGGGTAGATTGTGTTGATATCTTGTATACAGGTTAGGTTACCATATTCACTTCTACCTCTGTATATTGCACAATTGCAACAAGATGGAGAAATTGAGTCTGGTTACATGAGACTACTTTGTCAGGTTCTATAAAACTGCAAAAATATACTAGTTTGTTAGTACATATCTGCTTACTCACTGGAAGTTGTTACAGTAAATATCCTGTCTGAACCTACGTAGTCAGAGTCAAGTGTCTGTTACTTCTTACAGTTTTTTTACACCTATGGTTTGAACAACCTTCAAATCTCCCTAGCTACCAAGAAGCTCAGACTTAGATAGCTATATTGAAGAGGGAATAGACGAACATTCTGGAAAGTATTTCAGAGACTGCCACTCAGAAATACCTTGGCATGGCATATTGAGTGATCCAGCTAAAGCCAAGAAGTTGTGGGAGGTTTCCAAAGAAATGTTGGAACTCACGTCACAGGTCTAAACTCATGAAACTGTTGGTCTATAGGACAGTATAAACCAATCAAGGCAAACTACAAGGGATTCAAACATTCAGTTCCTGTAATCACATGTTGTTAATAAACAGGATTTGCTTACTGTAAACTGTATACTGCTGTTGCAAATCATAGCTATAATACTTTAAAAATAGTTTGTCACTAGCAGCAATGTGTCTTAAGGGTGCTTGTCTTAACAAGTTTCCACTGTATTTATATCAATGCCTTGGCAATCGCTGTCACACACCACATAACACCTCATAGTTTTAGGATTGCATGGAAGATACCTCTAAAGGGCTTTAGGTTTCTGAAGATGTGATAAAATATTCAGTGAGTTCATTACATGTGTTTAGCAGTGTATCCCCAGCACACACACATATATACAGTGCATGGAATGTGTTTACTGTGAACAAGGATAATGTACCATGTGTGCATGCTCTATAGAGTATATGGGGAATGAACTTAGGAACTGAATTGAACTCGACAATAATGAGGTCATGTTCCACTCGTACATGTTACATGGGCAGAGTTATTGCGCAATCTTCAACCACGGTCACGTTCTCCATGTCCAGCACGCGATATGGTATGTAGCTTTGTTTTTTTAAAGGTTCGCCACCCCCAAAAATACTTCAGTTGACGAATACGCGAAGCAAAACTAGTCTACAAGCGAAACGTCCATAGGAAACACGATGGAGACTGTTCGACAAGGAGCGGAAGGAGTACAGCATATCCTCGGGTTGTCATCGCCGACACCCGTTTACCTTGCTGGTGCAGTTCTAGTAGGCACTGCCACTCTATGGCTTTTGAGGAAGTATTTTTCTGGAGGAGCGTGCAGGAATAAGAACAGGTTGGACGGGAAGACGGTCATTATCACTGGAGCCAATACCGGTATAGGTAAAGAGACGGCCATAGAGCTTGCCAAGAGAGGAGCCAAGATCTACATGGGATGTAGGAGCACTCAGAGAGGAGAGAAGGCTTTGGGAGAAGTGAAGGCTTCCAGTGGATCGAAGGAAGTGTTCCTGCTGAAGATCGACTTGGCTTCTAAACGCTCCATCCGAGAATTTGTTGACAATTTCCTGTCTCGAGAGTCTCATCTCCACATTCTTATCAACAATGCCGGAATAATGGAGGTGCCACAGGGGAAAACCGAGGATGGATTCGAGAGGCAAATTGGAACGAACCATCTTGGTCATTTCTACCTCACTTATCTTCTCCTGGACACTTTGAAGAAGAGTGCTCCAAGTCGTATCATCAATGTAGCATCTCTGGCACATGCATTCTCCAAAATTGATGTGGATGACCTCAACATAACTAAAGTGAAATATAACAAAACTATAGCTTACGGCAACAGCAAAGAAGCAAACATGCTCCATGCTTTGGAGCTTGCTAGAAGACTGAAAGGAACAGGAGTGACCGCTTACTCTCTGCACCCTGGTGCAGTCGCCACTGAACTCCAACGGGAATGGAATTTTCTCTTTACGGTGAGCACTTTTGGTCAATTGTCCCATTCATGGTAAACACAGTGGTTCTTGTATCTACGTAGCTAGACTTGCTTTTTCATGTTTTGTCTGATAAGTGTGTTCCTGACAATGCCAGTAAACTAACCCATTAAGCCCCACGCCTCAGTATGACCACAAGTTTTTGAAGTAGTTTGTGATGTTCATTTACAATGTTTAGACAGGCACACCAACCACAGTGGTATCCTGTGAATATGGCTCCATAATAATATGGTTACAACTTTACAGGTCGGATGTACTAGTGAAAAAAATCTTGTTAGTGTATACATCCAAGTCCTCACCGGGCAAGCCCTTTATCTATCTCATTACAACTCACAGCCAGACGACACAACACAGTAGATAGTAGCAAGTCATTTCAGTGTGTCCACATGTGTTTTATAATGTTATCTGGTCTATATACATGCAGCTCTCTATGGAGCCTTTCAGATGGCTATGTTTCAAAACTGCCTACCAAGGAGCTCAGACTTCGATCTACCTAGCTACCGAGGAGGGAATAGAAAGACATTCTGGGAAGTATTTCAGAGACTGCCACTTAGCAACACCTTGGTATGGCGTATTGAGTGATCCAGCTAAAGCCAAGAAGTTGTGGGAGGTTTCCGAAGAAATGTTGGAACTTAAGGAATAAAGAAGAAACTGATTAACATACACACAAATGCTATGTTGAGTGGCCCTATAACATATGTCAATGCACAATATGAAACATTTATAGGAAAAGATGGAAATAAAACCTAGTACATTCTAAACAGTTGTAAATTTTGAAAAAATTGCATACAAAATATTACAACATTGTATTGAATATAATAATTGAGATATTATTCTACTTTTTGATTAGATTGAAATGTACATGCAGATGCATGTGATTTGAAGTGTGTGTGTGCAATAGCAGATAGAACCACTATATATGAATGTAGAAGAGAAACTAAACATCAAAGTTGTGATCAGTCACAAGTTCACCTTCCACTTGTAATGTGTGAGGTATGTTTATATTAGGGATAAACAACATCAGTATTCGAATCAATTGTGTGTTACGAAATGTAGAAAATTCAAGAACACTACAGGACATGAGCAATGGATTGATAAGTGCTACGGTAAAGGCAAGTCCTGACAAAGCCAGGAGTGGGAAATGTCTTCTTGTGGTGGTCCGGCGAATCATTCACGGGGGTATAGATAACTTTTGGCAAATTTGCGTAAGGGCCACACTGATGTTGCCACTACCAATCCTCAATATAGACATAGGTACATTCTAGGAATCATCATTTTCTTTATTTCCACACTTCAGAGTCAACTAGTCACATTTCCAAATTACTGTATCTCTAGTCATTGGCTAGTTTCCTTTCGTACTCTATTACTTCAAATCTACGAATCGTTTCCTAGAGTTTGTTACCGAGGATCCACGAGCCACATGTACAAGTCCGGCAGCCATTTCTTCCCATACATTAAGTTATAGGGTATTTCCCCTGCACGGCCATTTTACAGCGCGATGGAGACTGTTCGACAAGGAGCGAAAAGAGTACAGCACTTCCTCGGGTTGTCATCGCCAATACCCGTTTACTTTGCTGGTGCGGTATTAGTAGGCACTGTCACTCTATGGCTTTTGAGGAAGTATTTTGCCGGAGGAGCGTGCAGGAATAAGAACAGGTTGGACGGAAAGACGGTCATTATCACTGGAGCCAACACCGGTATAGGTAAGGAGACGGCCATAGAGCTTGCCAAGAGAGGAGCCAAGATCTACATGGGATGTAGGAGCACTCAGAGAGGAGAGAAGGCTTTGGAGGAAGTGAAGGCTTCCAGTGGATCGAAGGAAGTTTTCCTGCTGAAGATCGACTTGGCTTCTAAACGCTCCGTTCGAGAATTTGCTGACAATTTCCTGTCTCGAGAGTCTCATCTCCACATTCTTATCAACAATGCCGGAATAATGCAAGTTCCCGAAGGCAGAACCGAGGATGGATTTGAGAGGCAAATCGGAACGAACCATCTTGGTCATTTCTACCTCACTTATCTTCTCCTGGACACTTTGAAGAAGAGTGCTCCAAGTCGGATCATCAATGTAGCATCTCTGGCACATGCATTCTCCAAAATTGATTTGGATGACCTTAATATCACCAAGGTCAAGTATAGCTCAACTACAGCTTACGGCAACAGCAAAGAAGCAAACATGCTCCATGCTTTGGAGCTTGCTAGAAGACTGAAAGGAACAGGAGTGACCGCTTACTCTCTGCATCCAGGTGCAGTCCACACTGAGCTTCACCGCGAATGGAATTTCCTCTTGGCGGTGAGTGCTTTTCAGTCAATTGACTCATGCATGGTAAGTATGGTGGTTCCTGGAATATATCCAATCAAGTTTGCTGCCACATATTTATCTCATGAGCATGCATGTTCTTGGAACATGTTGGCAAACTACCATAAGGTTTGAAAGGCCTACTTCTCAGGAAGGACTGTAAGTTTTAAGGTTGTTTCTGAGTGGGATCCCTTGGTCTACTCATTCATGAGAATGTTTAGATTAGTATACCAACCATGGTAGTATTGTATGTATTAGTGTTGCACCGATAATTGGATCGGCTATCGGCTAGTGGCCGATTATAGGCATTGTCATGCATATCGGCATATCGGGTGCATATCCTTACCGATTTTCTTTTTTTTTTCTCTCTCTTTCAACTTCGTTGTATTTTCCAAGCATCTAGTATACAGTCAGACCTCTTTACAACATCACCCTTGGTAGTGCTCCCATATACTAGTATACAGTCAGACCTCTTCACAACACCACCCTTGGTAGTGCTCCTATACACTAGTATACAGTCAGACCTCTTTACAACATCACCATTGGTAGTGCTCCCATACACTAGTATGCAGTCAGACCTCTTTACAACATCGCCCTTGCATCCCATACACTAGTATAATTTTATTATCGGATCGGCTAAATACATTGGCTAATGCTTGCTAGTAAGTATCGGCAAATCGGATTATCGGTAAAAAAACATGTCGGTGCAACACTAGTATGTATGAGACTCACAGACCTTTAACATACAGGGTATAGCAGTGAACAAGTTCTTGCTATTAGCACATGTACCTAAGTTTTGCCCCCGATAGTGAAACCCTCTAATTATCTTACTGTAATCCCTAGTCTGATAAGACTTCATTATAATGCAAAAGTCATTGCAGCATGTTATGATGTGTATAATGTTATTCTTTGCTTATGTACATACAGCTTGTTTTTACGCCTTTCTTCTGGGTGTGTTACAAGACTCCCTACCAAGGAGCTCAGACTTCCATCTACCTAGCTACCGAGGAGGGAATAGAGGAACATTGTGGAAAATATTTCAAAGACTGTCACTTAGCAACACCTTGGTATGGTGTATTGAGTGATCCAGCTAAAGCCAAGAAGTTGTGGGAGGTTTCTGAAGAAATGTTGGAACTTAAGGAATAAAACATAAACTGCTTACCATGAACATAGAAAATAGTTATCATATAACTTTAGTTGTCTCTGAAATTGAACTCAGTGAATTTCATGATCGTTCGTATAGTGTATTATTATTATGTGGAATTCAGCGGATATAGTAATAATTGTCATTGAATTAGCTTAAGGGTAGCTCTCGATAGGTGACCTGTAACCCCAGCTACATTTGGAGGTGCTTAATACTTTTTCAATGTACATATGGGAGAGTATAAGGGAGACAATACTAAGCACCTTTTGCATAACTCATGGGAAAGGAGGCATGTTAACCTGATATTTTCACAAGGCGTATTGCACTTATATTGGAATGTACATAAAAAGTATATGCAATATTATGTGCCATATGGACACTGCATGGGGAGAATTTTGATGGGTGACAAAACATATCATTTTTGACATCAGAAGGAGCACACTGGTTCCAGGAGTGTGTCCATGTATCTGTATTTGTGCTATGATGCATCACGTGCAAACAGGAGCAGCCGTGTTGACAAGGAAGAAAATTGGACATTTTTTTTGCTTGTCACCAGGAGGCCTATAGCACACACAGGACGGTGTGTATGCATCCAATATTGTGTTGTTGAGTCTGGCATGGACACTGGGCAGCCCCTGGTGACCAGCAACGGAATATGAAATTACTCTAGTGATCGATCACCATAAGGCGTATTACACATAATATATTGGAATGTACATACAAAGTATATGCAATATTATATATGCCATATGGATACTAGAAGACTGAAAGGAACAGGAGTGACTGCTCACTCTCTGCATCCCAGCACAGTGGACACTGAATTCATGCAAAAATGGAATTTATTTATTTAAAGTAATGTTATCACCTGTAACATAGTGGTTGCAGGATGTTAATTAGTGACGTGCATAATTGTATAAAAATGAACATCAATCTATTTAGGCTTAGCATGTCAACTAACTTCTAGTTGCCGGTTTTTCTCTTTTCTCCTTTCTCCTCGAGCAGGTTGAATTCCAATTAAACGTCCATAACTTCTATCATAAAGGTTGCTCAATTTGACACGGAACATCACAGTCTCACAACAAATGTTTTTCCCATGCATGTGTTCTTGCATTCTACGCACCACATAGAAAGACAGTTTGCAGAATATGTTAACATGAAAGATGTCAGCTTGGTATGAGACAATTTGTCACAATGAAGGGTGATATTCCATCATAACAGTGCATTACATAAACAAGACAATGTCTCTGCAAACCACTGCGTGTGCATGGGTAGATTGTGTTGATATCTTGTATACAGGTTAGGTTACCATAATATTATTCACTTCTCCCTTTTGTATATTGCGCAATTGCAACAAGAGATGGAGAAATTGAGTCTGGCTACATGAGACTACTTTGTCAGGCTCTATATAAAACTACAAATATACACTAGTTTGTTATTGCATATCTGCTTACTCACTGGAAGTTGTTACAGTAAACATCCTGTGTGAACCTACACAGTCAGAGTCAAGTGTCTGTTATTTCTTACAGTTTTTTTACACCTATGGTTTGAACAACCTTCAAATCTCCCTAGCAAGAAGCTCAGATATCGATACCTATAGCTACTGAGGAGGAAATAGAGGAACATTCTGGAAAGTATTTCAGAGACTGCCACTCAGAAACACCTTGGCATGGCATATTGAGTGATCCAGCTAAAGCCAAGAAGTTGTGGGAGGTTTCCGAAGAAATGTTGGAACTCACATCATAGATCTAAACTCATGAAACTGTTGGTCTGTAGGACAATATACTTATTAAGGCAAACTACAAGGGATCCAAAACTTCAGTTCCTGTAATCAGATGTTGTTAACAGGATTTGCTTACTGTATACTGCTGTTGCAAATCATAAAATGACTAAAAATAGTTTGTCGCTAGCAGCAATGTGTCTTAAGGGTGCTTGTCTTATCAAGTTTCCACTGTATTTATATGAGGGAATGAATGCCTTGGCAATCACTATCACACACCACAAAACACCTCATTTTAGGATTGCATGGAAGATACCTCTAAAGGGCTGTAGGTTTCTGAAGATGTGATATAATATTGAGTTCATTACATGTGTTTAGCAGTGTATCCCCAGTACACACATAATATATTGCATGGAATGTGTTCATTGTGAACAAGGATAATGTACTATGTGTGCATGCTCTATAGAGTATATGGGGAATGAACTTAGGAGCTGAATTGAACTCGACAATAATGAGGTCAGACGGTCATGTTCCACTCGTACATGCTACATGGGGCAGAGTTATTGCGCAATCTTCGACCACAGTCACGTTCTCCATGTCCAGCACGCGATATGGTATGTAGCTTTGTTATTTAAAGCTTCGCCACCCCGAAAATGCTCCAGTTGACGAATACGCGAAGCAAAACTCGTCTACAAGCGAAAAGTCCATAGGAAACACGATGGAGATTGTTCGACAAGGAGCGGAAGGAGTGCAGCACATCCTCGGATTATCATCGCCGACACCCGTTTACCTTGCTGGTGCAGTTCTAGTAGGCACTGTCACTCTATGGCTTTTGAGGAAGTATTTTGCCGGAGGAGCGTGCAGGAATAAGAACAGGCTGGACGGAAAGACGGTCATTATCACTGGAGCCAACACCGGTATAGGTAAGGAGACGGCCATAGAGCTTGCCAAGAGAGGAGCCAAGATCTACATGGGATGTAGGAGCACTCAGAGAGGAGAGAAGGCTTTGGAGGAAGTGAAGGCTTCCAGTGGATCGAAGGAAGTTTTCCTGCTGAAGATCGACTTGGCTTCTAAACGCTCCGTTCGAGAATTTGCTGACAATTTCCTGTCTCGAGAGTCTCATCTTCACGTTCTCATAAACAATGCAGGAATAATGCAAGTTCCCGAAGGCAAAACCGAGGATGGATTCGAGAGGCAAATCGGAACAAACCATCTTGGTCATTTCTACCTCACTTATCTTCTCCTGGACACTTTGAAGAAGAGTGCTCCAAGTCGTATCATCAATGTAGCATCTCTGGGACATGCATTCTCCAAAATTGATTTGGATGACCTTAATATCACCAAGGTCAAATATAACCCAACTACAGCTTACGGTAACAGCAAAGAAGCAAACATGCTCCATGCTTTGGAGCTTGCTAGACGACTGAAAGGAGCAGGAGTGACCGCTTACTCTCTGCAACCAGGTGCAGTCCACACTGAGCTTCACCGCGAATGGAATTTCCTCTTGGCGGTGAGTGCTTTTCAGTCAATTGACTCATGCATGGTAAATATGGTGGTTTCTGGTATATATCCAATCAAGTTTGCTGCCACAAATTTATCTCATGAGCATGCATGTTCTTGGAACATGTTGGAAAACTACCACAAGGTTTAAATGGCCCACGTCTCAGTAAGACTGTAAGTTTTAAGGTTGTTTCTGAGTGGGATCCCTGGGTCTACTCATTCATGAGAATGTTTAGATTAGTATACCAACCATGGTAGTATTGTATGTATTAGTGTTGCACCGATAATTGGATCGGCTATCGGCTATTGGCCGATTATAGGCATTGTCATGCATATCGGCATATCAGGTACATATCCTTACCGATTTTCTTTTTTTCTCTCTCTCTCTCTCTCTTTCGACTTCGTTGTATTTTCCAAGCATCTAGTATACAGTCAGACCTCTTCACAACATCACCCTTGGTAGTGCTCCCATACATCAGTATTCAGTCAGACCTCTTCACAACACCACCCTTGGTAGTGCTCCCATACACTAGTATACAGTCAGACCTCTTTACAACACCACCCTTGGTAGTGCTCCCATACACTAGTATGCAGTCAGACCTCTTTATAACACCACCCTTGGTAGTGCTCCCATACACTAGTATAATTTTATTATCGGATCGGCTAAATACATTGGCTAATGCTTGCTAGTAAGTATCGGCAAATCGGATTATCGGTAAAAAAACATATCGGTGCAACACTAGTATGTATGAGACTCACAGACCTTTAACATACAGGGTATAGCAGTGAACAAGTTCTTGCTATTAGCACATGTACCTAAGTTTTGCACACGATAGTGAAACCCTCTAATTATCTTACTGTAATCCCTAGTCCGATAAGACTTCATTGTAATGCAAAAGTCATTGCAGCATGTTATGATGTGTATAATGTTATTCTTTGCTTATGTACATACAGCTTGTTTTTACGCCTTTCTTCTGGGTGTGTTACAAGACTCCCTACCAAGGAGCTCAGACTTCCATCTATCTAGCTACCGAGGAGGGAATAGAGGAAAACTCTGGAAAATATTTCAAAGACTGTCACTTAGCAACACCTTGGTATGGTGTATTGAGTGATCCAGCTAAAGCCAAGAAGTTGTGGGAGGTTTCTGAAGAAATGTTGGAACTTAAGGAATAAAACATAAACTGCTTACCATGAACATAGAAAATAGTTATCAGAAATTGAACTCAGTGAATTTCATGATCGTTCGTATAGTGTATTATTATTATGTGGAATTCAGCGGATATAGTAATAATTGTCATTGAATTAGCCTAAGGGTAGCTCTCGATAGGTGACCTGCAACCCCAGCTACATTTGGAGGTGCTTAATACTTTTTCAATGTACATATGGGAGAGTATAAGGGAGACAATGCTAAGCACCTTTTGCATAACTCATGGGAAAGGAGGCATGTTAACCTGATATTTTCACAAGGCGTATTGCACTTATATTGGAATGTACATAAAAAGTATATGCAATATTATGTGCCATATGGACACTGCATGGGGAGAATTTTTGATGGGTGACAAAACATATCATTTTTGACATCAGAAGGAGCATACTGGTTCCAGGAGTGTGTCCATGTATCTGTATTTGTGCTATGATGCATCACGTGCAAACAGGAGCGGCCGTGTTGACAAGGAAGAAAATTGGACATTTTTTTTGCTTGTCACCAGGAGGCCTATAGCACACACAGGACGGTGTGTATGCATCCAATATTGTGTTGTTGAGTCTGGCATGGACACTGGGCAGCCCCTGGTGACCAGCAACGGAATATGAAATTACTCTAGTGATCGATCACCATAAGGCGTATTACACATAATATATTGGAATGTACATACAAAGTATATGCAATATTATATATGCCATATGGATACTAGAAGACTGAAAGGAACAGGAGTGACTGCTCACTCTCTGCATCCCAGCACGGTGAACACTGAAATCATGTGAAAATGGAATTTATTTATTTAAAGTAATGTTATCACCTGTAACATAGTGGTTGCAGGATGTTAATTAGTGACGTGCATAATTGTATAAAAATAAAAATCAATCTATTTAGGCTTAGCATGTCAACTAACTTCTAGTTGCCAGTTTTTCTCTTTTCTCCTTTCTCCTCGAGCGGGTTGAATTCCAATTAAACGTCCATAACTTCTATCATAAAGGTTGCTCAATTTGACACGGAACATCACAGTCTCACAACAAATGTTTTTCCCATGCATGTGTTATTGCATTCTACGCACCGCATAGAAAGACAGTTTGCAGAATATGTTAACATGAAAGATGTCAGCTTGGTATGAGACAATTTGTCACAATGAAGGGTGATATCCCATCATAACAGTGCATTACATAAACAAGACAATGTCTCTGCAAACCACTGCATGTGGGTAGATTGTGTTGATATCTTGTATACAGGTTAGGTTACCATAATATTATTCACTTCTCCCTTTTGTATATTGCGCAATTGCAACAAGAGATGGAGAAATTGAATCTGGCTACATGAGACTACTTTGTCAGGCTCTATATAAAATTGCAAAAATATACTAGTTTGTTAGTGCATATCTGCTTACTCACTGGAAGTTGTTACAGTAAACATCCTGTGTGAACCTACGTAGTCAGAGTCAAGTGTCTGTTACTTCTTACAGTTTTTTCAGACCTATGTGGTTTGAACAACCTTCAAATCTCCCTAGCAAGAAGCTCAGATATCGATACCTATAGCTACTGAGGAGGAAATAGAGGAACATTCTGGAAAGTATTTCAGAGACTGCCATTCAGAGACTGCCATTCAGAGACACCTCGGCTGGGCATGGCATATTGAGTGATCCAGCTAAAGCCAAGAAGTTGTGGGAGGTATCTGAAGAAATTTGGAACTCACATCATAGATCAAAGTCATGAAACTGTTGGTCTGTAGGACTAACTAATATAAACTTATTAAGGCAAACTAGAAGGGATCCAAAACTTCAGTTCCTGTAATCATACAGATGTTGTTAACAGGATTTGCTTACTGTATACTGTATACTGCTGTTGCAAATCATAATACTAAAAATAGTTTG
This sequence comes from Chondrilla cf. caribensis, assembly GCA_964020155.1. NCBI lineage: Eukaryota > Metazoa > Porifera > Demospongiae > Chondrillida > Chondrillidae > Chondrilla > Chondrilla cf. caribensis. The sequence continues at coordinate 4,033,820 of OZ026557.1, read as the reverse complement.
TCACTAGCAGCAATGTGTCTTAAGGGTGCTTGTCTTAACAAGTTTCCTCTGTATTCAGTATATAAGGGAATAAATGCCTTGGTAATCACTATCACACAGCACATAACACCTCATTTTAGGATTGCATGGAAGATACCTCTAAAGGGCTTTAGGTTTCTGAAGATGTGATAAAATATTGAGTTTGTGTTTAGCAGTGTATCCCCAACGCACACACACATATATACAGTGCATGGAATGTGTTCATTGTGAACAAGGATAATGTACTGTGTGTGCATGCTATTTAGAGTGTATGGGGAATGAACTCAGGAGCTGAATTGAACTCGACAATAATGAGGTCAGACGGTCATGTTCCACTCGTACATGCTACATGTGCAGAGTTATTGCGCAATCTTCGACCACAGTCACGTTCTCCATGTCCAACACGCGATATGGTATGTAGCTTTGTTATTAAAAAAGCTTCGCCACCCCAAAAATGCTCCAGTTGACGAATACGCGAAGCAAAACTCGTCTACAAGCGAAAAGTCCATAGGAAACACGATGGAGACTGTTCGACAAGGAGCGGAAGGAGTGCAGCACATCCTCGGATTATCATCGCCGACACCCGTTTACCTTGCTGGTGCAGTTCTAGTAGGCACTGCCACTCTATGGCTTTTGAGGAAGTATTTTTCTGGAGGAGCGTGCAGGAATAAGAACAGGCTGGACGGAAAGACGGTCATTATCACTGGAGCCAACACTGGTATAGGTAAGGAGACGGCCATAGAGCTTGCCAAGAGAGGAGCCAAGATCTACATGGGATGTAGGAGCACTCAGAGAGGAGAGAAGGCTTTGGAGGAAGTGAAGGCTTCCAGTGGATCGAAGGAAGTTTTCCTGCTGAAGATCGACTTGGCTTCTAAACGCTCCGTTCGAGAATTTGTTGACAATTTCCTGTCTCGAGAGTCTCATCTTAACATTCTTATCAACAATGCAGGAATAATGCAAGTTCCCGAAGGCAGAACCGAGGATGGATTTGAGAGGCAAATCGGAACGAACCATCTTGGTCATTTCTACCTCACTTATCTTCTCCTGGACACTTTGAAGAAGAGTGCTCCAAGTCGTATCATCAATGTAGCATCTCTGGGACATGCATTCTCTAAAATTGATTTGGATGACCTCAATATCACCAAGGTCAAATATAACCCAACTACAGCTTACAGTAACAGCAAAGAAGCAAACATGCTCCATGCTTTGGAACTTGCTAGACGACTGAAAGGAACAGGAGTGACTGCTTACTCTCTACATCCAGGATCGGTCAACACCGAACTTGCGCGAGAATGGACTTTCCTCTTGGCGGTGAGTGCTTTTTAGTCAATTGACTCGTACATGTTAAATATGGTGGTTCCAGCCAAGTTTGCTGCCACAAATTTATCTCATGAACATGCATGTTCTTGGAACATGTTGGCAAACTAGTACAAGGTTTGAATGGCCCACTCCTCAGGAAGGACTGTAAGTTTTAAGGTTGTTTCTCAATTGGTATGTACTTCAATTTGTCATGTAATGCTGTGATACACAATACTGGTCTTGAGTGTATCCTTCTAAGAGTGTGTGATTTTTGGACCCTGTTTGTGAACTAACCGAATTAAGGTTTCGTGGTAAGACCTTTAACAGACTAGATGTAGCAGCGAACAACTTGGTGTTGTTAGTACTTGTACACATGCACAGGTGACACCCTCCTATCACCTTATCAAGTCCCTAGTCAAAATACACTGTTTGTAGAATATTGAAAGTGATAACATGCAGTCCGTCAACATTTGTATGACACGAGTTGTTATTTGCTTTATTAATGCAGGGTCTAACAAAGATTCTTCTCTGCCTTTTTATTAAAACTCCCTACCAAGGAGCTCAGACTTCCATCTACCTAGCTACCGAGGAGGGAATAGAGGAACATTCTGGGAAGTATTTCAGAGACTGTCACTTAGCAACACCTTGGAATGGTGTATTGAGTGATCCAGCTAAAGCCAAGAAGTTGTGGGAGGTTTCTGAAGAAATGTTGGAACTCAAGTAATAAAACAGTGGATAACATTAATTAATTTTTTGATCAATTGGATAGATGAATAGATGAATAAATAGATGGGAAAATGTATTTTGTAATATGTACTATAAGATACTATAATTATGGCAGTTATTCAATTGAGAGTAGTTCTTTTGATACTTGCCACAGTCTTGCAGCTATCTCAGGATCATCAACTTGTCGGTAGGTATGGCTCAGCTGGCATCCCGAGAAGTACCTCCCTGAGAGGTGCTCAATCCCTTCCTCAGTTGCACAGTAAATAGTAGTCTGAGCGCCTTGAACAGGTGTCTTGAGGATCAGTTTCATAG
>OZ026557.1:4016465-4026465 GCA_964020155.1 Chondrilla cf. caribensis | reverse complement strand
ACCTCCATTAAAGACACTCCAGTTTAAGGGCATGGTGTTGTGGCTACAATTGCCTCCCTACAAAGAGCACTTTTTGGGTCTAAGCTCAATTGACTCTTTTATGGTGTTGATACGTTTTTACCTCCAAAGGGTGGACAACCTCTACACAGTGAGCAGAATGGCCGTCCCTATGTGTTAGTTATTTAAGAGGTTCAACTCCAGACCAAATGCTTGGTTGCCCATACCTACAAAATGATTTTTAACCCAACGAGGTAGTGTGGAGGTCTGCCTGTGTGAACACATGTGTAGCTGAAACTTCTTGTGCATGACAAAGTCATGATTGAATTCCAACTATGATAGGGTGTTTGCTGAGTAGGAGTTGTGGCTGCATTCAGGCTCTGTACCCACGGTAAGGAAATTCCTGCATGCATTCATTGAGTGTCTACACATATTCCTTCACAACACACGCATACACGGAAATAACACATGGCTAGTTGAGATGGTGTGACTACCAATGCACTTGCTATAAGTTGCTGTGGTATTTGATCTTTATATGTTTTTTCCACAAGGGGGATCGAGGTGTGTGCAGTTTAAAATTGGATTTATTTCGTAAATTAACGTTTTGCAACTGACAATCAATTTGCATACATGTGAAAGTTAAATGCGAGTATGTTACCTGTGGAATATTTTTGTTGTCCGATTGTTCATTGTATTTAGGCAAACTTATCCTGCCTATGTGTATGAAATGTTATAAAGTACTCATTTCACAAGAGCGTGATGATATGTGTGTGCTATGTCATGTCGAGTTTGGAACAAGAAATCATGAAATCACCGCATACTATATAGCAGCTGTGTGTATTGTGTGCACTGTACGTATAGTGTGTACTGTGTATTCTGTTTACTATGTACTGTAGCCTACATTATGCTATAATAATATACTGTATCTCCTGTATCCTGTGTACTGTGTACTGTATACCATGTTCAGTATGGTACTGTGTCTACAACATGTATTGTGTACTGTATATTGTGTAAACTTTGTATACTGTGTACTGTATGGTATTGTGTGTATTGTATATACAGAGTGTATTGTGTACATTGTGTATATTTTGTATACTGTGTACTGTATAATACTGTGTGTACTGTGTATACAAATTGTATTGTGTATTTGGTGTATACTTTGTATACTGTATACTGTGTTCTGTTTACTGCATAATAATATATGGAGTGTTAAACTTAGGACACTATCCTATGAACATATATACGTAGTGTACAAATCCCCCAGTGATAACCCAACTCAGAAGTGAATATTTCTGTAGGTGTTTGGGATGGTAGGTTTACATTACAGTACCTGGTAACCTCTGTGATATCACTGTGTGGACTGTTGTTCACTTGAGGTATGTGATAAGAGTGTGTAATCTTTATACAATGTATAATAATCATTTGTTGTGTGTGTGTGTGTGTGTGTGTGTGTGTGTGTGTGTGTGTGTGTGTGTGTGTGTGTGTGTGTGTGCGCGCTCATGCATGCATGTGTGTACATGTATGTGTGTGATTGTGTGTGTGTGTGTGTGTGTGTGTGTGTGTGTGTGTGTGTGTGTGTGTGTGTTTGTGTGTGTGTGTACATGTACGTATGTACATGTCAGTGAGTATGTAACTGCGTATGTACATAGGTACATGCATGTGTGTGTATGTATGCATTATGTATTTTCTTCAGTATGTTATACATTTGTGTGTTTGTACACACAGTCACATATTATACTCTGACCTTTGATTGAAATGATACTCCTGGAAGCTTAGCACACATAACCAGAAAATAGTTTCTGCAATGCTTCCAATTATCGCCTTTAGTTCTTATCAACATGTTGCATTCTCGTAAATTAGTTTGTCTGCCTGCCCATCTGCTATCAGGGGTATGTGTATATTTTGTAAATTTGGGATTTGACCAGATACCAAATATGGAATGTGTGATATTGAGAGCTGACTAGGCAGCCCAACTCCACTCAAGTGGAGATTGCCCACTTGCAAATTGTAATGCACAATGGACTAATACAGAAGGCTAATAAGTACAGTTGTCCAATAGGAACTAAAATGTTAGCAACTGTTAAGCATTTGAAATGTTTTTGCAGAAAGTGCATGGCCAGGACAACCTCTATCCCACGCATTTGTCTTCTACTGAGTATTTACTTCAAGCAATAACACGAGACTACAACCATGACAACCAACTACAAACTACAATACCATTCCAGTTTCATTCCTAATGCTCATCCAGCAGTTAGTCTGCTTGATACTTGTTTTGTCTGCTTGGTACGTACTTGTTTTGTCTGCTTGGTACGTGTTATGTCTGCTTGGTATGTCTAGGGGTTTGGAGTGGCTGCCAAGTCAACACAAGACTGTCGTCACGCGGACATCTCCACTATTGTTGTGTTTCATCAGGCAGACGTTGGAGAATACCTTCGTTCCGAGGATGTGCTGACGTGACAAACAAAACTTGGGTTCCAAAATTGATGTCATTTCTGTGATTTGGTTATTTATCTACATGATAACATGAACTACAAAACGTGGGGGCTTATTGTTTATTATGGGACAGTTCACGCATGACATGAGAACGAGGAAACGAATAATGATTGATATATAACACCATATGCATGTATGAGCTGAAATAGAATTAATGTAATTAATTTCCTATTACCAGTACAAACGTACATATTATATAATTGAATATAATATATCTCAAGAGTATACACCATGCAACTCATGCTCCAGGGTATGTTCGTACACGACTATAATGTACATAACTCCATGCATATTGGAATGTATTGTCCATGATCACAGTACAATAATATATAGGTGTATATATGTTACATTATATACAATATTTCACTATCATTAGTGAAAACTGTTTCGGATAATACAGACACAAATCAACTGGACTCTTCAATCCATTGCAACATTTTTAACTATAACAGAAATGCATTGGAAATCAAACTGAATGTGCAGTACAATCGAAAGATTACATAAAATCAATATAATATATATCATATTATACGTATGGACATTACAATAAAATTGGGCTCACATGCAGCATGCAATAATGCAGTAATACGCACAAACCAAGGTTTAATAGGACTAAACTCATAACCTTGCTACATATAATATTGCAAAATTATAAAGATGGCGTGGTATAGCTGTTGTACATACACATAGACAACACGTATAGTTTATAGCATTTGATGTACACATCCATTGATGTACACAGAAACAGAATGAAATCTGTATTACTACGCCACATGTAAAGGATGAGAAGAGTGAGTGACAATAAGACCATGCAGACACACATAAGTATATCCACAAGTGAATGTGTGGCCATTCACGTGTGTGTACACGTGCAACACATAAAGCAAGTTGACAATTACACAATGTATTATAATTGCTACACTGCATCTACTATAGAGAGTTGACGATAGAGCTACGACACGGAGTTTGTGAGAGACACTTTTTGATGATCCTTTGTTTGTTCCTGGTCTCCCGTTTGCAGAGCTGCTTGTATGTCAGTCATGCTGACTCCGATAACAGCATACGTGTCGCTAGAAAGAGGGACTTGCTGCGTTGTCTTCTCTGCTGTTTGTGGTTGTAGAGAGGACATACCTGTTGTGGAAAATGGTCGTGATGGACAGCTCATCTTACGGGGTGAAGAAAAGAGCTGTGATGGACAGTTGTCCTTGTGAGCTGGAGAAAGCGACTGTGTTGGAAGGCTGTTCTTGTGTGTTGGAGAAAATGGCCGCGATGGACAGCTTGTTCTACGTGAACTCTGTCCTTCTGATTCAGGATCTGGAGAGTCCACCTGCACCACCAACAGAGATACTGATTCACCATTCGGTTGCTTAACAGCAATTTCACCGTCTTTGGAGGTGTCAGAAGATGAGAGTGAATCGTTGGAAATGGAGATCATAGGAGGAATAAGTCCCACTTGCAACGTTTCAGCAGAGCTGCTGTTATCTGCACTATCAACGTTTGTCTTTGACAAATCACAGAACTCTTCTTCCTCGTCCAAGTTCATCTTCTCTTTCAAGTCTCCATTACTCTGACCATTAAGTTTGAGAGTGTTTTCTCCTGCCGAATTCTCAGACAAAAGGATGTTACGCTTAGCCAGGGGAATAGAGGGTTCTTCCTTTTTACCACAGATGTTCTTGAACCATTGGATGTACGGTGAGATATCAGTGACACTATAAGCCAGGAGAATGCCAAGAAGAAGTTCGAGCGCCCTTGACACATTTGTCAAAACTAGCCAACTTATGGGACTCTGCCCTGCGGCATCCTCGCTACTTAGCACTTCGCAATACGAGTTTATTACAAAGACATTGAATACCAGTCTCGCCACATTGATGAGGGAGTACACTATGCCAAAAGCAGCTGCAAAGTATGTTATACATGTCACCTTTCGTAGGGCACGCTGATGATGGATCTTCACTTCACGGGTCAATTTCGTTACTTCGGATCTGTTCGTATTCCTTTTTCCGATGGAGAACCTTTGCTTTTGCTTCCTGCGTACCACCAGGGAAGTGGTCCTGATAGCATGTCGAATCTGCTTGATCAGGCGAATACCTATCACCATGTAAGCGACACAGACAAATATCCCCCAGAGAGTGTAAAACGCCTCACAGACCACAAGAGTTATGTAGGCAGGTCCTGGGGATACCAGCCCGACTATTTCGAACACAATGGCAACAACGTAGTGTACCAAAGCGAGGGGGATCAAAAGCCGCGGTTTTTGTAAGCATTCGGGTCCGATTCTTATCTTCGAGGCTAACACCAGGGTTAGAAATACCAGCGTGTAGCTGGCTGTGAGGCTTGGAAAACCAAGAGCGTCGCTAAAACGCATTAGTATCAAGCAGGCCAAAGGCCCCTGCCCCCCACCACACTTTCCATCCAAGGCAACCGACACGATAATGCTAAGGGCAGCCCTTGAGAATCCCAATATCGACAAGGTGATGAGAACAGCCAGAGTGGTTTTGATCATAAATCTGTCGATTTTGTGCCTTCGTATGAGCAGGAAGATACAAACTATCGCGAACGACAAAAACAAAAGGGCAAAGAGTCCCGAAGAGAAATGCAAGAACCCTTTCCAAACGGGACTCCCCAAAACTTCGCTGTTCCAGTTACACCTGTTTGGTAGCCCGAGTTTCAGGATGCCTTTCGCTTTGGGCAATTCACAGATGTGGTCGAAACAGCTCCCGGATACATTTACTTCGGAAAGGTTCGTCTCTAATAATTTGCCGCATTGTTCGATTCTGTTCTCCAAACCGGAGTTCGGCATCATGTGACTCTTATTGTAGCCGGCCATTCCAGCCAAGCTGCGTCTTTCTTCTCCTTACAAATTCTTCGAGTAAAACGCCACTCACTTTCACACAAACTCTTCGAGTAACTCCGAGTGAAGGTTAACTGTTGAGGTGTGCGCTTGGAACCAGTCAGGGGCAACCTTCGCTACGCGTATAAGAAGTATGATCCCATTTCCGGTACGTATATGGAGGATATACCGGAAATAATAACATACACCTTTATGCAGTTGCAGTATATTATGCATAAACATATAATACGCGCGCATGTACATAAAGTAAATCATTTACTTTATGTGTATTATATGTACTCATTGCAGTGCAATGATATATCAGTGTAATACCCGCATGTGCACCTTGCTATAATACTATAGGCTACGACTAAGACTATAATATTATCATCTGAAGCAAAGATAGCATGAAATTTGAAATCAATGAACCTTATCATATGTTAATTAGTATAAACTATCTAAAATAATATTAACCTAATGTTCAAGATCAATAATGAACTACTTCAATGCACATAATAATATTTATTACGTACATTGGATGAATTTTATAATGAAGTGATAGGTGGACAGTCTAATATATTAAAAAATTGCAATGGATTAGTCTTCATCAAACTGATCTATTTGGCCTTCGTTGTTGTTGTTGGCATCATTGTTGTCCATCTGCTCCTCATTTCCAGTCACCATAGTGTCATCACCTTTCTCACCTTCGTTATCAACATCAGTACCTGACAGCTCTTTGGAAGGACCTGTGTCTTGTTTATCAGAAGTTGCCTTTGTTTTATGCTTTGTTTTTGATTTCTTCCTTTTTATTGTGTATAGTGGTTTGAAGGACTCAAGAATCCCCAAGTCTTCGTTGAGATTTGGGAACAGCCAAAACTTTGCAGATCCCATTGTGAACACCCACACCAGGACGAAGAGCAGACCTCTCACTAAAAGGGAATACAGGAAGCTAGTACATGTGTGTGTGTGTGTGTGTGTGTGTGTGTGTGTGTGTGTGTGTGTGTGTGTGTGTGTGTGTGTGTGTGTGTGTGTGTGTGTGTGTGTGTGTGTGTGTGTGTGTGCACACGTTCATGTGTTCATACTGTACATACATGGATGTAAGAGTGTCAGCATCTATATGGGCATACATGTGTGTGTGTGTGTGTGTGTGTGTGTGTGTGTGTGTGTGTGTGTGTGTGTGCGTGCGTGTGTGTGTGCATGCATGTACTTTCACAGAAAATGAAGTTCAGAAAAGTAGCCAAATGGTAACCCAAACATTGGGTACACACACACATCACATAGTCACAATAAACAGCACAGTGCATACACAAGGTACTGATTACTCTCGCCGTGCATTCATATTATTATGTGCACTTCAAAAGTATGGACAATATTCAGTATTGTAGACATGTTCATCTCAAATTTGACTACATGACAACAGAAGGAATGAACCAGGAATAGGAGACATCTCTACGCCTGTCTAGGGCTGCAGGGAGACAATGTACCTGACCTTTCTCTGCCACGATATGCACATTCTTTCCTACTCGCAATGCTCACAAGAAGCCTGTCCAAAGGACATGCCCATCATATCTTTCCATAAAAGTTAGTTTCAACAACACATCACATATCCCCTGCCAACCCATTACAGACAATTGATACATGCTTTCACTGAAACAGTCTAAGTAATGCTTTTAAGGTTGAGGAAACTTATTTGAACCGAGAAGGTCTCTGGCTAAAGGCCTGCCCAGTTAAAATAGGTTTCCTTAACCTTAACAGCATCGTAGTGATACATGAATGCTGTCAGATTTTGCTAAAGGACATTAATATTCATGGTTCATTGCCATGACCAGAGACTATGAAAACGGCTTGACTGGTCAAACTATACAGACTGAACTACACCTACACATAGTATGGATAATCCCAATGGATCAGACCCTTGGTTACCAGGGGTATACTATTTACAGTGTAACACCAGCAGCTATGCTACACAGCCCTTGAAACAGATATTTGAATATGGCCTATCTCCCCTTGGTATGGGACAAGAAATAGGAAAGGTCAGGTTGCACAAGTGATGGGTAGTTCCTGCACCAGCCTCACAGATACAGCTGATGACTCATTATTGTTGTGAGGTGACTAGTGTTGTGGAGTTTGGAGGAAACATGAAACATAGTGTAAGTAATAAACAAACACATCAAAACCACAAAAACAACACAGTTAGTCAATAATTGGATCCAAGGGATGGAAATGGGTAACACGAAATGAAGTACTGTATAAGGTATTATTAATTTCGGTTCATCATCAACACACACAGTGTAAAAAAAACTCCTTAAAACGATGCATGAGGAACCCACAAAATCAGTTCTTGCTACGAGATTTTCTCATCAGCTTTTACTTACTATACGTACGTACGCTACTACAGCAAGCCAAAGACTGCTCAAGAACACATAAGTGATTTACATCAAACAGCAATTTGTCTTGAAGGTGTTTGTATAATGAGTTTCACTGTATATGTACATGGTACATGTGCTTCAGATAATATGGAGACTGTATGCACATACTTATATGCACATACATGGTCTACGCACAGATACGGTAATCAAAGGGACATGTAGAAAGGTTGTTCAGTTTTATTCATCACCTTTCCACTAACATTGCTATGGTGTTTATGAGAATTTGATGTGTGAAGTCACTTTTACAACACATTTCAGCTCAAATGCAACATGTCATACAGGACAACCTTCTTACAAACCTTATACCCTAGTCCTAATCTGAATAATCGGTAGTTTATCATGTTGAGCAATTTGAAATAGACAACTGAATTAACCAGAAAAATGGCTACCAACACCACTACAGGGAGTAAATTACCTTTCACATCGATTAAAGCAAGTGTAGTAGCACTGTTTGAACATCCAATGAAAAGTTGTAGCCACACTATCCTCATTCCTTATTGTGTTGTGTGACTACTGTGTAAGTGTGCATGAGTCACCAATCATACATGCATGTGTATGTGTGTGTGTGTAGGTACTCATACATGTTTGTAACTATCACAAGACCTACCCTTGCAAGCAAAGGGCAACAGATAAGGTGAGATAAAGGGACATTCACAGGATATCAATACAGGTTTGGTGCACTAACAAGGCTTCAGTCAAAGTGTTGCAGTTTACAGACCTCAACCACACATAGGAAGTGATTGGTGAAGCCTATGCTGACACCTACTTTAGGTCTTTACGCTTTGCCTGTCCAGGAATATGCAGATTCTGTGGTCGTAACACTTACAGAATTCACCACAAAAACCTGTAATGTAATACTGTATTTCACATTTACGAGATACTTTAGGGAAAGTAATGTCCATGCACTCCGATATTCATGTAATGTAAGTCCGTATATTGAATTCACTGCATACACAGCTTTCAAATATACTACACATATTATGTATGTATATCCCGTATATGCACTATGTAAGAAACCTTATAAAACGCTTTCTTATCCCATAAGCAAAGTTAAATCTCTACTAGTGTATACTGTACATGTACTGTACAGTAAGGCCACCATGTACAAGTGTGTGTACAGTAGGGCCGCCATGTACAAGTGTGTGTACAGTAGGGCCGCCATGTACAAGTGTGTGTACAGTAGGAGCTCTTCGCTAATAACGTGTGTACATTAAACTGAATCTCTATTAGCAAAAACAACAGAATCTCTACTGGTGTGGGAAAAGTGAGAAATTTCTAGTGTAGTGACGGGTAATCATTCAATAATCACATTACTAGCGATATTTGGCCTGGCCATCCTTGAGGCATGATTACCTGCCACTACCTCCCTATCCAATGTTTCAGTCAATTAAAATATCTAGTGTGAGTGTATGAAAGGTGTATAACGAAAACTATTCATTGTTATTTTAGCAATCATCTCCTAATAATAACTTCATAGCAATAGCAATGCCCTTCGTATCGTCTACCAACTCAAAAATTATGATAATTGTAATATTTACAGCAGACAATTATCAAGTAGCAAATTTAGGATATTGCCCAAACTTGTTCAGTGTATGTGTAGTACTTGTGTACAATATGACCACTTCTGTGTGTTGATGACCTGTGTGTCTGGAACCAGTGTAACCCAGCTCTACGGCAACACCTCGGTTCATGAACACAAAAGTCAAAATGGTCTCAGAAGAGTGGTAATCTCCCATCAAACACTACAAACAGTACATGAAAATTCAGGTAGGTATGTTTCTCAATCATTACAATGGTCTTTCGATTGATCATCATAAGGGTCTATCAATATCAGACTACACACTACTAGAGATCCTACTGTACACACACTAGTAGAGGTCCCACTGTACACACACTAGTACACACACTAGTAGAGGTCCCACTGTACACACACTAGTAGAGGTCCCACTGTACACACACTAGTAGAGGTCCCACTGTACACACACTAGTAAAGGTCCCACTGTACACACAATAGTAGAGGTCCTACTGTACACGCTAGTAGAAGTTCTACTGTACACACACTAGTAGAGGTCCTACTGTACATGCTAGTAGAAGTTCTACTGTACACACACTAGTAAAGGTCCTACTGTACACGCTAGTAGAAATTCTACTGTACACACACTAGTAGAGGTCCTACTGTACACGCTAGTAGAAGTTCTACTGTACACACACTAGTACTGCAGAAGTCTTACTTTACACACACTCGAACCCA
>OZ026557.1:3991465-4011465 GCA_964020155.1 Chondrilla cf. caribensis | reverse complement strand
TGCACACACACACACGCACACACACACACACACACACACACACACACAAACTCACCTACATACAACACAAGAAGTGCAACCACGACGACCATGCCGATCCAGGAAAGATAGTATATAATAACACGCGAACTTTCAGGCCACAGTGGATACAGTGTTGCCGCTATTGCACCAATCACTGAGAGAAGGAGAGGGAATAGGAAAAATCAATGAGACCTACACCCATGTCTGTGCGTGAGCATTGTTTGACTCTTGGAACAAAGATAAAATGTCATAAGAGGGATTATTGCTGTGTAACTGCTAATGACTGTGCAACTGTACAACTACTACTTGTGACTGTACAACTGTACTACTTGTAACTGTACAACTGTACTACTTGTGGGTGTACAAATGTACTACTTGTGACTGTACAATTGTACTACTTGTGACTGTACAACTGTACTACTTGTGACTGTACAACTGTACTACTTGTGGCTGTACAAATATACTACTTGTGACTGTACAACTGTACTACTTGTGGCTGTACAAATGTACTACTTGTGATTGTACAAATGTACTACTTGTGACTGTACAACTGTACTACTTGTGATTGTACAACTGTGCTACTTGTGGCTGTACAACTGTGCTACTTGTGGCTGTACAACTGTACTACTTGTGACTGTACAACTGTACTACTTGTGACTGTACACTGTACTGGCTATGACTGTACAACTGTATCGGTTATGACTGTACAACTGTACTGGCTTTGATTGTACAGTACAGCTGTACAGCTTTCAACCAAATGTACAAACTTACTGGTTGACTGTACAATTGTACTACTTTTGGCCATACAGTTGTACTAATGAAAGAAATCTTGCTCCACCGTACACACGTGATGTAAAAATTTGTACATACACGTCCATTTACTATGTCCAGTCATCACTCACCAACCAACACTCCTAAGACATACGCCTGTCTGCTAGGAGGATCATATGTCCAAACAAACACCTCGTCTGCTGAGTCGACAAATTTCAGTACTTCGTGCATGAGCAACCTGTACTTCTTCTTCTTCTTGGGTGTACCTGTCGCAGAGTCGTCCTCGTCTTCCTCATTGTCGGCTTTGGCTTTTGTTTTCACCTGGACCTTGTTCCCTCTCGCGAAATACTCCTTCTTCAGCAACCTGAAAGACAGAAGAATTGTTCTTGTGTGAATGGATCAATGCGGTTTAGTTGACTGAACTAAAACTCAGGCATCTTAGGCCCTTCCTATTCTATACAAATTGGAGATATTACTTCCATGTTGTACAAATACTCACAATTCACAGTATCGGACAGCAGCATCTCTATTGGGAAAATAAGGTGTGACTTCGTCATCATCTTCGGGCGGCTCTTTGGACCACTTTGAAGTGAGCAGCAAATCCACTGCTTTGGAACCTGTGGTGGTGGTCAGTAGTGTAGTGGTCAGTAGTGTGGTGGTGAGTAGTGTGGTGTCGAGTAGTGTGGTGGTCAGTAGTGTGGTGTTGAGTAGTGTGGTGGTCAGTAGTGTGGTGGTCAGTAGTGTGGTGTTGAGAAGTGTGGTGGTGAGTAGTGTGGTGTTGAGTAGTGTGGTGGTGAGTAGTGTGGCTCACAGCAGTGTGGTGTTGAGTAGTGTGGTGTCGAGTAGTGTGGTGGTGAGTAGTGTGGTGTTGAGTAGTGTGGTGTTGAGTAGTGTGGTGTTGAGTAGTGTGGTATTGAGTAGTGTGGTGGTCAGTAGTGTGGTGGTGAGTAGTGTGGTGTTGAGTAGTGTGGTGTTGAGTAGTGTGGTGTTGAGTAGTGTGGTATTGAGTAGTGTGGTGGTCAGTAGTGTGGTGTTGAGTAGTGTGGGGTTGAATAGTGTGGTGGTGAGTAGTGTGGTATGGAGTAGTGTGCGGTGTGTGATCAAGTAGTATACATATCTACATACATAATGTGTACTTTACACCAGTGGGCGTTACTGGTGTATATCATGTACACAAAAGACTCATTCAACAAATGAGGCACTTCTTAAATAGTACCATGAAAATGGCCTCTTCTATGAAATCTCGATTCTCAGAATTTGTCAAAGAGGGAGAGAGAAGCTAGTATATGACTCCTCAATAATCAATCCTCAATAAATCAGATACAGGACGCATTGGAACACAAGAAACCAGTGATTATGTTACAGTGTCAGTATATACAATCGTATAGGCATGGGAAGGTCTACCACACAAGTTCATAAAAAAGTGTAATTGAGAGTGTAAGAGTGTAGGATTGTTCTACACTGCGACGGGATAGGCAAGACAAGCGTCAACTGACAGTAATTACCTGGAAAATATTCCACTTTCTGGCCTTTTATGACGGCTTTCTTGGTCGGTACGTTAAATCGGAGATATTTTGCCACTTCTTGCATCTTTTTGTCTTTTTCCCTCTCCATTTTTTTCCTGGCGAAGTCGATGTCGTTAGTAACGCACAAAAACGCGGAACACAGAAGAACCCCAAATGAATCATAATACATACAGTAATGTCATGCATTTTTAATGATTTTATTACATCGAAAAGTGCAAATAGTATATACTTAAACTGTACAGTGATGTTAACTACCATAGTAGCATAGATGTTCATTGGTCAATTCAATCCCTTGGCTGCATCTTGAATCATAAATTCAAATTGTTCGAACTGTTTATCGAAATCATAGACAGCCTTAGTGGGCTCTGTTGGTGATCTGGGGACCTCAGCGAAGGGATTTGGTACAACATTTTCCAGATCATCATCCTCATTGTCATCCTCTGTGTCATACAACTCCTCTTCACCTTCCATCTCACTTCGAACGGATGAAGATTCCTCATCTTTTTCATATTCAGATTTCAAGTCATTATCTTCTAGGTTGGACTCGTCATCAACTGTTCGTCCCAGTAGCTCCATTTCTTCCTTGCCATAGTTTCTCTTCATGTCAACCTCTTTATTTGGCAATGCAGGGGTTACCCAAACAAAATTTGCGTTGTCATCATCTTCCATCTCAGAAAGCGATTTTGAAGATGAGTTAGATCGTGTATTGCTTTGGTCAGTAGCATCAGATTCATGTCCGCTCGAGTATCCTGGATTGGTGCGGTATATATCGCCATTTTCCATCATTGATGTGTTTCTGGCATTGAAGTAAGTTTCACTAGCATCAATGCCTTCGCCATAAGACTGTGCTCTGGGTGGTACACTTGTTTCGTTGTGTTTTGTACCATCTCTGGCAGATTCTGGGATAATCACAGTAGATTCGATAGTCCCTGCAGTGTCAACATGCACGGAGGTCTCTTTCATTGATGTGATGTACTCCTCTTCATTTATATCGGCCAAATGAGGAAGGGAGATATTAATGTGCGTTGTTGCTCTCGTTAAAGCTGTTTGTCTCGAGGAGGAACGACTCATCTGGCTGTAAAACGATTGGAAGCTCCGATAACTGCCATAGTAGCGAACATATTCTCTTGGTTTCTGTTGTGCTCGTCTCATTCTCTCCTCAGCTGATTTAGGTGGCTTGTCTCTGTGTGCTAATGAGAGTGAAAGGAGGACATTTGTGTACTTGTGTTCTTACTCTATGTTTATGTGTTTGCATTGTGTATAGATGTATGTGTGTATGACGTGTGTGCGTGTGTGTGTGTGTGTGTGTGTGTGTGTGTGTGTGTGTGTGTGTGTGTGTGTGTGTGTGTGTGTGTGTGTGTGTGTGTACATAATAAACATTCATTGATTCATAAGTGTACTGTGCATAATACAATCCACAATAGTACAAAGATGTTGCTTCAACTCACCGAAAGGGCTGTAGTAAGGCTCATGAAGGCAGTCACAGCATCGTGAGAATATCAAACGAAATATGTACAAATACAATTGCCTGTACTGTCTACACAGTATACCATAGAGTATGGGGTTAATAGCAGTACTGATTACTGTGAACCGAATTGCCCAGAACAGCGCTTCCCTCTGGTAGTAACCACTCTCGTCTCCAATGCCCAGAGCGTACACTATCAGAATCTGCAAAAAGGATTCAAAAAAGTCTCAACCTCTCAACCGAGCATGTGTAAAGTTTTAAACCTTACACATGACAAGCAAAATTCCATATGCACCATACTTCCATATTATTACAAACCTACAAATTGAGCAAATCTGTATGCAGTGAAGCATGTATGTCAATAATATTATTACAAATCTCTGAACCGAGGCAATCCCTATAATAAAGACATCATTCTTTGCCCTAGTGTATGATAGTGCTGGAGTGTATTAGATGACCTCTAAATTGAGGACACCTTTTACAATAAGGACATAAGATTAAGGTCTCTAAATAGTGTCCTTAGTAAAGGGATTCTGTATTAACCTCGCTGATATTACACAATATCAACAGTCGGTCCCAATCTATCAATTCACAATTGTTTCATTCTAAAACTATCTAATACATTAGGTTCCATGAATGAATCAAGGTGGATTCCTCAGAATTAAAAGTCGAGGATTGGTATTGTTTTGATGGATCATTGAGTAGGTCAGGTTTCCAGATAAACCAGAGTGGGAGAAGAGGGCTGACTATACCATAATTATGTAGCAAATCCATGATGTAATATCAAGTACAAACATCCATGCAAACACTGTCAGGTATTAGTTACATATACAAGTTAGATGAAATTAACATAACATCCTGTATTAACATAATGTTATTATGCATATAAACAATATAATTGACCACACACACAAACATATTTATACAAGCAAACACCTCATAGTCTCATGTAGCCAGACCAACCCAACAGAGGATCGAACGTGACCATTTAGAAACAAAGAAACTGAAGTAAGGGTCCGACTACGGAACACATTTAAGCAATGCTAGTGTAAGTATGTGTACGGTATGTTGTATTGTACATAATAATAATTATTATTATAATGTGCGTATATGTACTATGTGGTGTATTATGATGAGTTGTATGCTGCAGACCACATTGAGTTAGTACCCTCCAATGGCAAAGTGTTCTGTCAGACACAGTACAGAAATTATGCATTGAACAAGAGATTTCTGTCATGCAACTGAAGGTTTAATCCTAGACTTCAAATATGGCTACAATACCTTAAGTCATAAGGTATTGTGTTACCATGTTTGTTTATTTGTTTGTTTGTGTGGTGTGTGTGTGTGTGTACATGTGTGTGTGTGTGTGTGTGTGTGTGTGTGTGTGTGTGTGTGTGTGTGTGTGTGTGTGTGTGTGTGTGTGTGTGTGTGTGTGTGTGTGTGTGTGTGTGTGTGTGTGTGTGTGTAATACATAAAACGCAATCACACCATATGTAATAACTTACAACTGTTGGGAGCCAAGTGAGGTAGAATAGGATCGTAATACACAAAAGCATACGAGCGAACTGAGCCTCTATGCTGAGTGACAAACTCTCAGTTATCTTAGGAGCTACACGCTTGAATGCTAAATTAAGATCATTGAATCGACCCTGTATCCCAGGCTTGCTGAATGTTGGTCCAGTAGCATATTTTGCATCGGACAAAACATTTCTCTTCCCCTGTCGGTTCATCTTGCGACGTCGCCACCAAATCCGACAAAGTAAGTATGAAGTGCTTGTGAAACAGAATAGAACAATGATGAACTGCACTCCGGCATAAACAATGATGATACTTGCATAGGCAGTTGAGAGGAAAGAGAAGAGACAGATTCCATCTCCCGGAAGTATAACAATGTCCGGAGCAAGCGGGATGAAAGCGAGTATTGTTGAGAGGCAAATGCAGCAGAGAATGGCTATGACCATATGCCACACTTTGACGCGCTGACTGTAGAACACGGGAAACGCGATAGCGAGGTACCTGTCGATGGATATCAGCGTGACCATGATTGCGGCGCTGTAGCGGGACCACTGAGCAAAAATGTCAAACACGCCACAGGCGGGGCTATCCAGAGCAAAATTCATTCCCGAGAAATAGCTATATATCGACATCGGTATCGGCACGACCGTCGAAGTCAAGTCCGCTATGGCAAGGCAGATGATGAGAACGTCTGGGATTCGTTTCTCCTTCAGTTTCCCGATGATGATGATGGTCCCGATATTTCCTATCATCGACATGATGAAAATAACAACGAGAGTGACTCCCTTCGCCTCGTCCGGATCCTTACAAGTGGAGCAAGATGAGTTGGTCATGTTTGAATCCATCTTCTTCGAAGTGCAGACCTAGGTACCGGTGCAAAGTAACAACAAATTTCGCATGTGTCCGCCCCTTCATAAACGTGTTTTTACAAAATGTTATAGTCCAGTCACTGGTAACGCCCATTTGCTAGTCTATCCAGCTGGACTACACCTCGAGCAACAAAACAACGCCATTTAACGCAAACAGAAACAAATCAACGGAAACATAATAATAATACAAAATTAATGCATAGATAATAATATTAAAAAACAATTACAAACAATCAACACAGAATCACACACATGATGTTTAATTGGATGAATAAAAATATTTTTAAGACCTAGAGTCTTCCAAATAAGGATTTTCTGACACTGGTGGTTGTTTGATGCAAGGGAAACACTTCCCCAGGATTCTTCTTGCATAGAACACGTATACTCTCCTGTAAGCTCTTCCAAGGATGCCGTATAGGAAAGGATTGATGGCTGCCCCAACGACTGTGAATCTGATTGTGTAGAACAGAGCTTCTTGATGTTCTGGACTTGATTCATCCATTTTCGTGGCAAGTGTGTAAATCAATAACATCTGGGAATAGGTGGAAAAAAAGAAACATTGATTGTCGTGTGTGTGTGCGTGTGTGTGTGTGTGTGTGTGTGTGTGCGCGTGTGTGCGCGTGTGTGTGCGCGCGTGTGTGTCAATAGTGCACAATAGTAAACATAGTACTAATACTAGTACATGAATCTTAACACATGGGTGTACTATAGAGGTTCACTCAGTACACTCTAACCAGCAGAAGTGTGCACTAACCAGGAATGTGTACTAACCAGGAATGTGTACTAACCAGGAGTGTGTACTGACCAGGAGTGTGTACTAACCAGGAGTGTGTACTAGTCAGGAGTGTGTACTAACCAGAAGTGTGCACTAACAAGGAGTGTGTACTAACCAGCAGTGCGTACTAACCTGGAGTGCGTGCTAACCAGGAGTGTATACTGACCAGGAGTGTGGACTAACCAGGAGTGTGTACTAACCAAGAGTGTGTACAAACCAGCAGTGCATACTAACCTGGAGTGCATGCTAACCAGGAGCATGTACTAACCAGGAGTATGCACTAACCATGAGTATGTACTAACCATGAGTGTGTACTAGTCAGGGGTGTGTACTAACCAGGAGTGTGTACTAATCAGGAGTGTGTACTAACCAGGAGTGTGTACTAACCAGGAGTGTGTATTAACCAGAAGTGTGTACTAACCAGGAGTGTGTACTAGTCAGGGGTGTGTACTAACCAGAAGTGTGTACTTGTCAGGGGTGTGTACTAGCCAGAAGTGTGTACTAACCAGGAGTGTGTACTAATCAGGAGTGTGTACTAACCAGGAGTGTGTACTAAATTGGTTATCTGCCATAATGATATGAGCAAGTGGCACTGTATGTAAATGTATTCCACCTCATTGAGACTTCCTTTCTAATGTACACCAGCTATGATATCAGCTATGATTTGAGCCAGTTTTACAGGAAGGTAGTGTTATTGAAGGAATACCCTCCGGATTACTTATGTCACACAAGGTAATGAGCCCACAACCAGGAGGGGTTTTCCAGGTCTTCGTGTACATCACACACGGTAATGAGCTCCAGGATCCAACCAGGAGGGGTTTTCCAGGTCTTCGTGTACATCACACACGGTAATGAGCTCCAGGATCCAACCAGGAGGGGTTTTCCAGGTCTTCGTGTACATCACACACGGTAATGAGCTCCAGGATCCAACCAGGAGGGGTTTTCCAGGTCTTCGTGTACATCACACCCGATGAAAGTGACGATAAATGATCAAGAACACTCAGTATTGAATTGCAGGGAGTTATGTTCGTGTCAACACCACCCATGAAGCCACAAACGAATTACTCATTTTTCTGTACTTTGCTCCCAGAAACTTGATACTGCTACACACATAACATGAATGCTTAATGCTATTATGTACATACAGCTATGAAAGAAGCAAGGCCGTACAAGCAAGGCTAGTTTGATTATACCAGGACAAAAATGCACCCTTAAATAATCACCAAGTCATCAGTATAGGCGTTGTTCACCAACCACAAACAAATTTCTAGAGTTACAGATGATGGTACAAACATGTGCTGCGTAATATTATATGGAAACATGCACATGTACATACGTATGTGCACGTACACACGTATACATACAATGGAACTTCTATTGAAGGAAACTCTGAATAAAGCACACATCCTACAAAGGACACTTTTGAGGTACCACAAATAGACTTTTAATACATTTTCCACCTCTGAAGAGTGGACACCCTTTCTACAGTGGACACATTAACTGGTCACAAAGTGTCGATCCTTCGTAAAGAGGCTTCTTTGTATTAACATATACTTGAAAGTACAATATTGCCGTGCATATAAATTGTGTGTGTGTGGGGGGGGGGGGAGGTTAATTGCTACATACAAATATACTATTGTCATGTTTTGACAGCTACGCTGTACACTACATAATACATCGCATGTGGGTAGTGGTATTCCGTTTCCTCTGGTCACAGGAATAGGAAAAACAAGATCCCAATGTACAGAGCACACGTGCACACACTGTTCATACATAGTCCACAGTCCTATGGTTGTATGCTCCTGTGTTTGTGTATAAAATTGTACATACATGCTAATGGGAATGTGGACATTTATACTGATTAGTATTGTGCATGTGGTCATGCACCTATTGGTGAGACAAGGTATGAGAACCAGTCGATGAAGAATAGCAGACAGGTGCAAACGGTATACACTCCATTGGGGGTGATACAGGAGGACAGTAATCAGGGATGGTGTGTCTGTCGGTAGTTACCACGGCCTCCCAGCTATAGATCACGGTGGCATAGAACAGAACACATAGACATGTACCCACAAGATATGGTGAAACCACTGCGTCACGCACAAACACACCACGACCTGCTGAGATGGACACGAGGGAAAATTTAAGCCATATAAATGACACTGAGCCATTTGGGCACCATATAAGGTCGGGTGGTATTGTTTTGTCCAGGTAATCTGTTATATCAACAAGTGGTTTTATCCATCATTGGCTGCTGCTACCCCAAAGGGTGCAAAGGTCAGCAGGGATATAATAAAAATGCTAGGTAAATTGACTGCTGCATGTTCGCATTTCAAGTCAAGGTCTGAGAAAGTTGGCTGTAAATGACAACCTACATTAGTAATAGAAGTTGGTCAACTTCAAAAGGAAAGGTTCTTTCAGTGCGTCCATGAAGTACAAACATGATCGCTTCGCATGGGAATGTGCATCGAACCATTTTCACTACGACACGAAATTTATTACAGGTTCCATTATCATTTTGTGTTGGGCAAAACAATCACAGTCGATAATGTACACAAGTATGTTTCTGTTATATTGGTAAGGTTTACACATCTGCCACATGGTACATAGTTCATGTAGTATGTACGTATGTACATGGACCTTATCAATACTTGTGATGTACACTGAGTACCTCAAATGGGAACACCAAATATCAGAGGTACTCACGATCAGTACTGGTTGACATAGCATACATGAGCTAGGGACTGAGTGAAGTGCATGTACTAACCAGGAGTGTGTGCTAACCAGGAATGTGTATTAACTAGGGTACAAACTGAGCACTAACCAGGGTACTTACTAAGCAAGTTGTCCTGTACTAACCAGGGTACTTAGTAAGCAAGGTGTACTGTACTAACCAGGGTACTTACTAAACACGTTGTACTGTACTAACCAGGGTACTTACTAAGCAAGGTGTACTGTACTAACCAGGGTACTTACTAAGCAAGGTGTACTGTACGAACCAGGGTACTTACTAAGCAAGGTGTACTGTATTAACCAGGGTACTTACTAAGCAAGGTGTACTGTATTAACCAGGGTACTTACTAAGCAAGGTGTACTGTACTAACCAGGGTACTTACTAAGCAAGTTGCCCTGTACTAACCAGGGTACTTACTAAGCAAGTTGTAAACTACCAACCAGGGTACCTACTATGTGAATAGTACTGTATACTATAAAAATTAACGAGTTAGAAACCAAGTCACTTGTATGTACATAAAAATATGTGTCAGAATTGAAGTACGTTCTAACCCAGGCACTGTAACATAGACATCAAAATTAATTGATGTACCTCACTATAAAATTGCAAAATACGGATGTACATCTACATATGTTCATACATACGTATCCACAGCGGTTGCAAAGTCAAACCTTAAATGACCAGATACCTGGGGAAATGAATATCGTATCAGGTTACCTTAGTTACTGGAATACAAGGGTTCAAAGTCACAATACAACCCATAATGACCACCTTGACCCCAATTGTGGCCATACATATGCCGTATACAGTGGAACCTCTCTATTATGAACACTTTGGGACCTTGATTTTAGTCCTTATTACAGAGGTTTCCTCAATTTAGAGGTCACTTAGTACAGTACAGTACTACACTGGGACACAGAATGGTGTCCTTATTATACAGGTTTCTGCTATTCAGAGGTTTTTAATAGAGAGTTCCACTGTATACTGTTGAATTATAGAGATTAAATGCCACTGTAACTGGAATAGAACCTGGCTCCATGTGGACCTACACATGCACAATGTGTACTTCCTAGTCCTGTTAGACAATGTCAGTATTGTGTACAAGGAGTTTTTATTTCTGTTTGTTTCAAATGGTTCCGTGAGGGATACAGGGACAATATATTATTAACTATTCACACACCATGTAAACAGGCTGTCCTCAATATGGCCACACTAACAGAGGAAATTTGAACACAAATCCAAAGATAGGCTACAACACAAAGAAATCCACCACATTGCATTCACTATTGCAAGTATTTCATGCTACCTTGAACCATAACAACATATTACACTGTTACCATGACAACACATTATACTGTTAATGTGACAACATATATAAATACAGTAGAACCTCGTTAAGACAAACACTCTCAAGACAAATTTCTGTTTAATACAAACTAATTTCCGAGCATTATTTGGTTTGCTGTAGTAGTGTACATGTAGTAAGCAAATCCTGATAAGAAGAACATCTGATAACAAGAACTAATTTTCTGGGTCCCTTATAGTTTGTCTCAAAGAGTTTCCACTGTACGCACATTATATTGTTACTGTATGATGACAACAACACATAATAACAATTTCAAATTGAACTCACGATTATGGGGAGCCAACTTATGTAGAATAAGAGAACTATTGCTGAAAACATGATTGCAAACTGTTGCTCCGAGCTTGGATGCATCTTTTCCTTCACGCACTTGAAAAACTGCTTCAGCTTACTAGTGCAGTCGGGATTTGCATCCAATTTGCTGTCTTTCTTCGTCTCTGACTTGATCTCTCCCTTCTCCTGCGATGAAAACGGATCTTTGTCGATAACGTCAGTCTTGCTGCCTGACTTGCACCCATCACTCTTTTGGTCTTGGACGACCATCTTCTTCCTTCTCCTGGCCAACTTCATGACTTCGAAAAGAATCACGCAAAAGGTGACAAAAACCGTTAAAAACTGAACTCCTCCAAACACGGCTATCACTATCCCGTACCAGGTGTTCATTTTGAAGAGACACGTGTTCTCCCCGACCGGTATGTCCACGCCAAGGGACATCAGCGACAGAATGAGTGCTATAATCCACGCAATTGCCACGGAGACGAAGAAATACGGACGGTAGAGCCCCAAGTGGTATTGAATCGGTCTTAAAATCCACACAAATCGGTCGACTAGCAGTAGGGTTACAAGCAGGGCGGCGGAGTATCGAGTGAATTGCGCGACCACGGCGTACGCTTGGCACAGCCCCGTGCAGTCTTCCAGAGGGGACGGGACTTGAGTGGAAAAGTAGAGCCAGGTCGACGTGGGTATCGGGAAAGCAGCCGCAACGAGGTCCGTACAAGCGAGAGCGAGTACTAGGATGTCGGGGATGCGTCGCAACTTGTACCTGATGACCACCACTACGGTCAGGAGGTTCCCGAACACAGCGATAAGCCAGATCATCAGAAGAGAAACGCCCTTGGCGATCTGTGGCATGGCATCCGTATCGTTAATGGTCTTGTTCATCTCCATCATATCTTCTCCAACCTCCTTTGGGTTCACTTTAGAGTTATTTGTCGTTTATACGCAAATCGGCTGGAATTTAAAGCATTATTATAATATTATCCAATACGTGTTATGTATTCGTATATAAATTGAAGGCCTCCGGTCAAAAAAGGTACTTTAACGTATTCCGTAATTTCCGAGGAGACGGAGTTTAATCGTTTACGGAGTAGTACAGGTAAGTACCGTAACGAATACGTAACGAAAATGGGCTCCTACCACCCGAATGCTCACTTCTTTCGCATTTACATTTCATTTGCTACTTCTTGAGATGGTAGATGTCGTTTTCAGAACGAAAGTAGATTTTTTCTTCCAAACGTTAAAGTACCCTTTTTGACCGGAGGCCTTCAATTATACATCATTATTACCGTATGTATGCTTATAATAATGTTGAACGTATGATTGCATCACCAACACAGAGCGGCAAATTGCATCGAGTTTTGTGGTTGAAAATGCGGCAATAATTGATTTCCGGAGGATCGAAAGTGACGTTATTTGCTAACTGGCATAATCTCTCTTTGATCTCCCGAGTGGATAACATTTATTAGGATGTACATACATGCAAGTGCGTGGGTGTGTGCATGTTTGCATGGATGCATGCAAGTGTGTGTGTGCATGCATGCATGCATGCGTGTGTTGTGTGTGTGTATGTGTTGTGTGTTATATTCCAATGGTGTCCAGCTATAAGTATCTAGGGTGTGTCGTAGATGAACACCTGGAGTTTAGAGAGATGGTGGAAGAGAAAGCGGCGGCAGGGAGGAGGGCACTAGGTGCTTGGCTGAACAAATGTAGGGTAGAGGTTGGCATTGTTGAGATTAGAACTTTCAAGAAACTAATGAGTGCTTGGGTTGATTCGACAATGCTGTATGGGGCTGAGATCTGGGGCTGTACAAGCAGTGCGGAAACAATCAGGTGCAACTACGTGCTTTGTGAATGCTCTGTGGGGTTGGCACCCTACACCTGAAGACATCACTGATGATGGAATTGGGATGTTACCAGTAGTTTGGGAGGCAAGAGTGAGGTGCGTGCAGTTCTGGTACAAGATATGGATGAGTAAGGTGTATGAAGGCAGACTGTTGAGGAAGGTGGCTTTGTGACCAGTGAAGTGGGGTAAGGGTGCTGGATTAGATCTATTGCCAAGTGTATGGGTAAATTTGGGTGGCAGGATGTGAGTGGTGGGATGATAAGAAGGTTATCACAGTCAGAAGTAAATGATATGTTGTTGAGTGTTGCTTGGAGGAATGTAAGAGAGGAATGGAAGAAAGAGATGCATGAGAAGCCAAAGTCGCCGATGATGGAGCTGATTGCAGAGTGTGGGGTTGAGTCAAACTGTGCCGTTTTGAAGTCCAAAGCTGTAAGAAGGATGATACTGAAGCTGAGAGGTGGAACGGCAGCTTTTCAAAACGAAATGGGAAGATGGCATGGAGTGAAGTGGGAGGAGAGGGTGTGCAAGGAGTGTGACAGCAGGAAGGTGAAAGATGTGGGCCATTGGCTATTGCAGTGTTCTGCGTGGGATCATTCCAGAAAATCACTTATGGCAGCAACGGATGCAGTGAGGGAAGACTTCTCGGGACAGAATGACAAGGACAAACAGCTCTAATATTATCATTTGCATGTAGGAACTATCGTATATTGTCTATTATTAACTCTATGTGGTCAGCTACGTTTTATTAAATTCATGTCAATGTACAGTACATCTAGCAGCCTATTAACTCTTATTACTTCCATTTTGTTATGTAGTCCCTAGTGCTACAACATGTGTTTGTGTATGCAGTACTGTATGGGACCATATGGTGTTCTGGTACCCTTTGTGGTATGGTGCACTCAAATCAATAATAATAAATCAATAGTCAATATGTGCGTACGTGCGTACATTGATGAGTATGTCTGTGACAATACATATGTGTGCATGTGCGTACATTGATGAGTATGTCTGTGACAATACATATGTGTGCATGTGCGTACATTGATGAGTATGTCTGTGATTATACGTATGAGTGCATGTGCGTACATTGATGAGTATGTCTGTGATTATACGTATGTGCGTATGTGCATACATTGATGAGTGTGTCTGTGACTATACATATGCATGTATGTATTATTGCTTGTGGCTATATTTGCACTTTGCGTGTTTTAAATTAGAACACATAAAATTGTGGCTGACTGGAAAGGTCTGCATCATGTCATAACTGTGCTGTACATACACCAATCTACGGGATGTAATAATCATTACTTTTGTCATGATGGGATGCTCACATAGGCAATAGTCCCTCACAATTGAAACCCTTACAGAACCTGTTGAAGTGGTTGATAAACTGAGAAAGTTCTTATTCAGATTTCTGTCAAATTGTAAAGAATAGGTTAGTACAGGAATTCATGGAACAGAAGCAACATAGTCTTAATAGTGAGTTGCTCTTTATTTTGATATTGAATGTGTACAGAAAACACTACAGACAACTTGGGACTGGAAAGTAATGGACTTATTACTGTGGTGGTCTTATTACTGAGGGAATTCTACTACTGCATGTAGCTAATATTATGGAATGAAATGTAAAATAGGTTCTCCAAAGGACTTACGTGTAATCCGAAGTCAGTATCCGAGTGCCAGTGCCTGTATACCTTGACCATTTGTTTGTAAAACGTTCTAGAGGATGCACAAAGCAACATTGCGCATGCACTGCTGAAAATATCTACGCCATCTTCCTGATTGTCACGCAAGACTAAACCGGGTACCGCTTAAAATGGCTGACAAGAATGAAGAAAAGATTTTAGTTGATGCTTTGCCGTACTACGACCAAGGGTATGAAGCACCAGGCGTTCAAGACACGGTTAGTAATCCTCGTTAAGCGTCGAATAACGTATGTAAATGAATATACAGCCTTAGTCGTGAGAGCCTCGGTACCATGCAATCCTGAATAAGTATTACAAGCATAATCTACGGTGTGAAGTATGTAATATAACGATTATTAAGGATTAACCACTCAGTCGGTAATGCTACTTCACAGGGTCACCAGTCAAGTACATACGTTGTTGAATCAGAAATAAATGATCACATGCGAACACTGGCAAAACCGAACAAAACCAGCATGCATACAGCACACGAGCTACTTGCTGCAAATAGCATCACAAGTGGAAGAATCCTGAGGGGAAAGTAGGGGAACCTCCCTACTGTAGGAAAAACTTGTGCAGTGATGTTTCTGCTTTCTGGATGAAGCAACAACAATAGTGCATCTCCGCAATAGGCAAAAATTAATCTTTTCTGTATAAATCAACCAATCAATCAATTATTAGATTGCCACATGCACATCAGCACTAAGGCAAAACTGCTTTAAGAGGCACAAAACAGCACATCAAAAAGTACATATGATAGCTAATGGTACAATCTTATATAATCATCTCGCATAATCAAAAATAAATAGTCAGTTCAGCAAGTAACAAACAATCAGGAGGTCTTGCTTCATTACTCAAACCGAGCAGTCCCCATCTTCACAATGTTCTTCAAAATTGACAGATGATGATAGATCTATAATATTTGAGAGATAGTCCCTTTATTACAATTTCGCCCTTCAGCCAATATTCAACCTTTTCCTCAAAATAAACATGTATATATTTTGTATGCAGTAACAAAACAGAAATGATTTACATTTATGACTAACCTTCAGTCTGCTAACTGTTATATCACTAGGTCATTCAAATGATTGAGGAAGAGATGAGACGTTACAAGCCAACAAAGAATTATCTGGAGAATCTTCCGTTGCAGATGAAGAATTTTGAGGTTGACAGAACACGAGCACACACACACACACACATACACATACACACACACACACACACACACACACACACACACACACACAGAAACACAAAAGGTTTCTTCTATTCTTGCACTTGTGTAGACTTCTGTGTTGAAAGCGGAGATGGAGCGAATTGCTCAACGACAGCCCATGGAGATGCTGAGCATGCACAGGTATGAGCTCCCTCAGCCCCCAGCAGCTCAGAAGAACGATGTTACAGCATGGCAGGAAGCAGTGGGGAACTCCATGGCTCAACTGGAGCACCAAGCCCTCAGGTGAGGATGTGTCCAGTTCCGTATTATACGATTGTACAGGTATTTGTGTGTAGTCCTCCAGGTGGCAGTGTATATCCCTCAGATATGAAAACTCTGTCAATCGAACTTAGCCATTGAGACTTATATATAGCTCGTCAGTAATGGGTATCTTCATCCATAATATCTTTGTGTGATAATGTGTGCTTGATAGATGCTGCATTGTGTGTGTGTGTGTGTGTGTGTGTGTGTGTGTGTGTGTGTGTGTGTGTGTGTGTGTGTGAGTGAGTGTGTGTGTGTATTTGCATGTGTGTGTTTTTGCGTATATGTGTGTACATGTGTCCACCTGCATGTGTGTGTGTGTGTATGCTTGCATGTATGTGTTCTTGTGTATATGTGCGTATGTGCGCCCACCAGTGTGGGTGTATGTGTGGGGATGGTAGGTGTTGCCTTTTAATTGTGTGTGGATGGTGGGTGATGTGAGAACAGCAATCACCATAAGTACCAGTCGTTGTTGGTCATTTCCATGCACAAATGTTCACTTGACTCAATTCTCTACATTCATACGCATCGAGCAGTGATTTCACTTCAGACTTTTCAAAATAATGTAGAGAATTCACAAATCCAAACATCGCTCTCAAGTGTGTGTTTGTAGTTTGAGAGATTTTTGTTGTGATGTTTTCAAGGGCTCTACGAGTGTTAGATTCTAAGCATTGCTCCCTCCTGCCCTGTGTAGGATCATAAACCTCGAACTGCTGTCTCAATATGGGAGTGCAGCCTGGAAGAATCACAACGAAACACTAAAGAGGATGCTTCAACAAGAGCAGAAGAGGCTCGAGGATCTCAGAACACAGATACAAGAGGTCAACAGACAGAGAAAACTCGAGCAGACCAAAGCTGGGGATAAATTATCGCAACTAGAAGCTCAGTGAGTGTGTGTGTGTGTGTGTGTGTGTGTGTGTGTGTGTGTGTGTGTGTGTGTGTGTGGTCAGTGATATGCACATTGACTGAAACAATAGATTTAAAAAGACTTCTATCCTTAGAGGTGTTGCACTTAATGTCAGTCAACCTCGGCTATCCCTAAACCTAGACAAGGTCATGGATACATCCACCATAATACTTGCATTGCAGCAGCAGTAATTGTTGTCTGAATTGAGGGTGAAATGTAAATTACTTGGAAGTGAAAGCCATTTTCAGACTTCCACACCTAATTGATTCGCTCAGAGAGGATCTCACGAGTTAATATTCTGTTAGGATACCTTCCTTCCTAGTACCTATGCTGGGCTGTGTCCTATTTTGGTGGTCCTGTGAAGACTGGGTTTGCTGCAGTGTATGTAAAAACTGTGACATCCTTGCTAATGGTCCTCTGATAATAACCAGCTGTCAGGAAGAATCCCTAGAGGTGCTCATGACAACATGTCGACACAGCCTGGTAACCGACCTCTGAACCCATGCCAGCACACACCAGCAGTACACTCTCTGTGCTGATTTAACAGCTGGTCTCCTGTTATCAGATTCTACTTCACACACTTTTCCAGAAAAATGGATTATTATGCTCTGCAAAAACTCGCAGTGTAAGGTCTCTCCAGCTATTGTAAGGCTTGTACACATCATTGCTAAAATTCTTACTGTCCAACTTAATTTGCACTGAAGAGTTCGCCAAATCCATACTTATTCTCCTCTATACATTATACTAATACATTACATACTGTATTCTTGTGTATGTATAATATATGTATCCCGATTGGTGATATTGTCACTTAAGATCAAAGGGACCGACTGGAGTACATTCGCGATGTACTGGGGTACAACACTGACCCTATTAGTGATGTACCCCGGTTTTTAAGTGACTGGTATTAATTAATCAACAGCCATTGTTATGTGCCCATTGTGTATTCTCGGCTGTATTCTTGGCTCGAGCCATTCTTCGACGTTCTCAACGGGTTTAAAAAAGGTTGTTTCTCGGATTTTCTACTAGAAGAAGCCATAACCGTTGCTTCGTTCGTTCGGTAAGTATTCTAAGCCTCGTTGGTTCAGCAAGTTTCCTCATTCGTTCGGTAAATACTCTGAAACTCGTTGGTTCGGCAAGTTTCCTCGTTCGTTCGGTAAATACTCTGAAACTCATTGGTTGGGCAAGTTTCTTTGTTCGTTCGGTAAATACTCTGAAAATCGTTGGTTCGATGAGTTTCTTGGTTCGCTCGGTAAATATTCCAAGGCTCGTGGATTCGGCCATTTTCCTCGTTCGTTCGAAAAGCTGTCCTGACGCTCGTTGGTTTGGGAAGTACGGGAGGCCAAGAAGCCATCTGAATTGGTTGATAGCCACCTCCAGCTCTTTCAGAAAATCGTATTTATAACAAGATGTGTTTTGTGTGCATATATATGTGTGTGGTTGTATATAAATATATACTAGGTGTGAACGTGGTTCAGGACCTCGCTACGTGAAGTATAATATGTCCGTATTTTGCTGTATTATGTTTTTCTTTTTGAAATTGAGATCACATGGATAGATTGGATCATCACAGGAATACTCCGTACACTGTGGGGAGTATTCCTGATTCGTAATAAACTTTCAAATAAAAAATTGTTTTGAAATTCAAATGATATACTATATAGATTGAATCATAACAGGAATAAAAAGAATTAGATCAATTTGAATGAAACAGGTAAAGTATGCCTGTTGTGCATGTGCATTATAAGATAATGGTTAAATTTCATGATCGGCACTCCAATTATAGTGTACTTCTGTAAGTCAAGGTGAATGACTTAGATAGAAATTAAGACTTCTGTGTTATATCTTCTTGTGGGAGGTCAGCAATGGGAGAATGATGGAGACTGCTGGCAAAAAGGCCAAGGTGGTGCTGGCAGGTTTGAGCGGTTGGTGACAATTGTAATTGGCTGTATAACACTAGTTTCATACTGGTTAATTCTTTGAAAAGTTGCATGCTATTTTGCTGTTTGTTGCAAAAATGTAGAATATAGGTAAATTATTTGTTTCGTTGTAGTTTATCAAGTATAATGACTGCACATGTTGTGATATGTTTAATATGCATGACCTTTATATCCACATTGACCACCTTGCTTTTGTATAATTGTTTATATTATAATAAGTGGTAATGCTTGGGCTATTAACATTTCTCCTATTTGTGAGCCAAGCCTTGTAAGCATTCTGGTACTGATCCAGATTGATTGTTTCTTTGGGAGTACTATTTGTGGAGAACCTTTGTCACAGTTTGCATGTTTTGTAACATGATGCATGGCCACATTTCTTGACAACTTGTGCAAAGAGATTGGTTCCACTGATTGGTTGCGGAACTTACTCATTACAGTATGTTTGCACAACTTCCACTTGTGTTCACTTGTGCTGCTTGTGCATGATGTGTGGATGCATGCATGATTCCTTTTGTAATTGTTCTGAGACAGCTGGACTCTCATATTGCATCAACTGTGTTTATGATTCTATTTACAGTGGTTGATTGAAGTGTGTTCAGTGTATTATTGTATGTTTGTTAACGTGTGGTACGTATGTTTAGACATATTTATACATTTGATGCCATACCAAGAGCTACAGCTGTTGTACAACACTGCAAAGTGCTTAGCAAGAACAATCATCTCACATGAGGACAAAAATCCTTAGGGATCAGGTAAAAGGAAGATAATGGACACTGGCCATATGGATTGACGACGTCGGGTTAGTGTTAGTAGGTAGAGTTATGATTAAT